>LZPO01068093.1:0-14641 GCA_001675575.1 Neotoma lepida
AGTCCTTGTTAAAGGACACAGGACAGCTAACCTTCCCTCTAGTTCCTCATACTCTACCTCCATCTCAAAGGTGGCTTTGATGCCAGTTGGAAAAGACCCTGCCTTGAGATCTGCAAACAGAACACCCTCCAGTGCTGGCTGTCTTACATGTGACATAGGCTCATCCTTTTTTCGTGAGTCATTCTGCTCATCCTGACCCTCAGGCTATCTTTGGCTGAGTAGTCCACAGAGGAAGATAAGCAATGCTTTAGATTCTAAAGCTATCATTGTTCTAAAGTGTAGACAAGTAATTGTCTAAAGTTCTAAATTTCAAACAGTTAGCAGTTTGAAATGCCAGCTAAGTAGAACTATGCTACATCAGTTAAAAGATTTTTTTTAATGTATAGAAGGAGTTGCACCCATTTAAAAATGTACCTTTTGTTCAAAGGCTGGTTTTTAAAGATGATAATTTGTTTAAAGTATCAATATATTTCATTATAATTAGGAAAACATGATTTTGTTTTTGAAGAAAAAGGTAAGATCTGAGTGTGTTGGCGCATGGTTGTAATCCTGGTGCTGGGAGGCTGCCGGAGGACTGCTAGCTTAGTGGTCAGCCTGTATTATGTAGTCTCAAAAGAAAAGTTAGCAGTAACTTGCTTTTCTTGATTTCTCAATCTCTGGCAACTTATTACTTGGGGCGACAGTATCCAAATACTTAAAAAAAATGTATGTTTAAATTTTTATTTTTGTAATGGTGCTTTTTTGTTGTTGCTGTTGTTCATTTTTAACTAAACCCTAAAAGGATAGCAAAAGAAAAGCAAATTACTTGGCTATAAGGTAAATGTGTCTTTAAACTCCAGGAAGGAAGCAAACAGGAACTTCTCAAAAGAAAGCTCTGAATGACAGTGATATATTCCTTAGACACTGCTGACACCAGCACAGAGATGTTTAAAGGAGCGAAGGGGACCAGAGTCCTACAGTCTAATATACACTAGAGAATCTGAGTTATCAATGTCTACTTTATCTTGGGAATACATTTTGCTTGTATTTTATTTTGAGAGATGGAGTATTACAATGTTGCCCAGGCTAGTCTGTAATTACTGTCAGGTATAAATTATTCTTTTGTCTCAGTCTTCTGAGTATCTTGATTATATTCAAACGCCACCAAACCTAGAATAATATCTGTCCACCCTCTCTCTGAAAGGATCTCACTATGCAGCCCTTGGCCTAGAACTCTCCATGTAGACTAGGCTGGCTTCAAATTCACAGAGATCTCCCTGCTTCTGCCTCTGGGGTGCTGGGATTAGAGGCGTGCACCTTTTGGAGGAGCCTATACACAACAAGCTGCAAAGTAAAAAAAGACTAGAAAATCTCCACATTCAAAAAGTTGAATAAGCATGCTATTGGATATACAGTTATGCCATATATTATGTATGCACATTTATGTATTTCTATCATTTAATTTAATAAATGAAGTGATCAATCAAACATTTTGTCCCCAATCATGTCCCAAAATGTCTGAAATGTATTTTGGTAATAAGGACACAACAATGAATACAATAAGGATTGGAACTGGTTTATTTATTAGATTTGATCCCTTTTTTGCTTGTGTTTTTGGGAGGAGGAAGGGTATGTTAGTCAAATGCATATAATATAAGAAAAAAGGTGATTTAAGAGAGCGTATTCAAAACCATCAACCAAAACATACAGTGCATAGATAAATGGCAGTGCATGTTCTGATGCTTCTAGAGTTGGGTGATGTTTAGAGTTGAATTATAGCTTTTCTGGAACACGTGTTATCAAAAACCTGGTTTATAAATTCAGTTAGGGCTCTGGCGAACTCAGGACAACAGATGGAGAATGGGTACAAGAAGGCTGTTGCATTGCAATACTGGCAATCAACAATCAGTAACACAAACAGCAAATCCCTCTGGCTCTCCTCTGCCCCTGACTCATTACTGAACCTGGCAAAGCCAGTGTTTCCTGATTCTGCTGCTCAGTTACATAAGGACAATGTGTTCATAGTGGGGGAGTTAACGTGATAGTGCGCAATGCTTATAAGAGTTTGACCGTGCTCTGACCACTTCCAGAAAGGATTGTGCCCCTCTGCCACCCCACAAAAGCTTAAAGAGCACATGATGTGCAGAACAGAGGGTTAAATTCTACTTAGCATCTGCATTTCCAGCTATCTTGATAGTTCTTTCAATGTACTTTTATGATTTCTTCACCCTTTCATATTTAGGTATTTCGAATCCCTCTTCTATCACACAATTTTCCTTTCCTTTCTGTTTTTATTTACATGAAACAAGGACTTATTTTTGTCTTGAGTTCCTCACTATATTTGTATGCAAAAATCTTTTGTTTTTCTTTTACTACTTATCTCGATGTTGTTGGACTTATGTATCTTATTTGTCAAGCTTTAAGCATGTAAACTTTTCAGTAGTAGGAAAACTTTCATCCTGTCACTTTAAAATGAGAAATAACCACTGTACATAATGAACCAACAAAAATGTTATCACTTTTTTCACTGATATCCTAGTAAATGAAGGTCTAGAAACATCAGCCATTTTTCTGTTATAAAATATTTATATATTTCAGTTTATAGGTAGATATACATTTTTATATTATAAAACTGCAGGGCAAGAAAAAGAAATGTTTCATGCTTCTATTTTTAATGCCATTACTTCTGGTTGGATAATAGTGAAAATCACTTAATATATATACAATATGGAAATGACTGCCTCATTGTACTCTTGGAATGATTAATTATGCTTTTACATTAGAACAAAGGCTATGTGAACATATAGTATTATTACTTCAATACAGGTAATTCATTGTAGTATAAAACAGCCATACACAGACCAAACAATAATCACTTACTACATAGGGTAAAGCAAACCCCCCACTGAAAAACGGAGAAAGGCCTCTTTCTGCCTCTAATTAGTTTTTAATAAATGATACATAATAAATGGCCATGCTCTAATTAATCACAGTTTAGGTGTAGTCCCTGAATGGGGGATAGGGATGTAGAAACTGTGGCAGCTATCTGCATAGCCTGGGAAGCTTTCTATTAAAGGCATTGCACTCAAAGTCTGAAGATGTGCCTGTTTTCCTAAGGTCCTCTCAGCTCCGTGTGACTAATGGCATGAAGATTCTCTACACACAAGTTCCTAATAGTCTCTCCGTCTCCCTCCCTCCTTTCCTTCTTCCCTCCCTCCCATACCTAGTACACAGAACAGCTCTTTTTCATGTACAAGCTCACTACCACTCAGGAATCTACCCCCACTCCCTTCTGCTTTCTTTCTTCAACACTAGGGGCTGAGCCTAGCCTGGAGCACACTAGGCCAAGTGTTCTAGCATGAAGCCATCTCTGCAGCCCCTATTTTTAATGTTTTATTTTGAGACAGGGTCTTATGAAGTTGCCTAAGCTGGCCTTTGAACCTACTCTGTAGTGGGTCTTGAACTCATGATCTTCCTACCTCAGCCTTCCGAGTAGCGGGATGACAGACCTGCACCACTAGGCCTGGCTAGTTTTGAGCGGTTTTTAAAAGGGTGTTATTTGGTTCCCTGACATTAAATGCTATAAAACAGCCTGTGGACATTTTTCATGGTACATTTCAGCAGAGTAAAGGACCTGAAGGAGTTGAAGTTGTTTGTAGGAATCCAGGTGGGATCTATTTTTCATTCCTGGTTTCTTCTGACATTCAGTCTCATACTTTCTTCCTTAAGTAGTAAAGATGAAGGAGACCTTCCCACAAGCATTTCGTAAGTCTCTAACAGTGGGATTGTGCTTTCTGCAGAATATTTGTGCTCTTTATATTGTGTCGCCTGTACGCTTGCCTGAGAAATGAGGCATGTTGAGAAGGCAGGTTTGTCACTTGACAGAACAAAGTGGTGTCATGTGTTCACTGAACATGTTCCTCTTTCCACGCTTGCATTAACCNCATCCATAGCTCTAACATCATACTGCCTGCCTGCTTGCATTTTTGCATGTAAAGACAAGGACTCTTAACATTACCTCAGAATAAAGAAGCTTAGGGGAAAATGATTGCTTGCCCTTAAAAATGGACAAAATATACATGGATATTGAGACTACAATCAACTATGCCTGAATAAGCAGGGACAATTCATTCTGAGAAATTTTAATGTACATTTTCTTTACAGAAATCTCCTCCATTCCCAATTGGATTACTTCATGAGTGTCTTTGTCCTCAGAGAATATGCTTTCCCTATGCCGAACATTTTGAATAAGTGTCTGCTATGAGTAGTTAAATTTGGGGGATATAACTTACTTTATCACCAACCCCTTCTACGTACCCTTTATAAAGCTACACACAAAACAAAAGAAGAAAGGATCTTTTTCATAAAACGCACACATGTATGGAAAGCTAGCTCACCTTCCGTGACACAGTGTAACAAGCTACTGCATACATATGCAGTGCAGGTGCATTTTTATGTAGTGAGTGCACGCCTGCATTATGCCCTCACATTCCTTCATCCCGCTGTCATCTGGCCACACCTGCATCCATGTGCAACTCCATTTCTATCAAGTTCCGTCCACCTAGTGCTGCAGAGCCTGGGTGCTAATATTGTATCTTTTCCTGTGGTAACTGTGACCAGCTATTTACACCCTAACAATTCTGGCACAGAGCTGATTTAGCATTTTTATTGGAATGTGAAAGCTCTTAAAAGAAGAAAAAAAATCTAATCAGGCAGAAGAGATAGAAAACTTGCTGAATTTTCTCTCCCCCTGCCCCAGGACCCCCCTGAATCCTATCAAAAGCACATCTTCCGTTCATTGCTTCCCAGTGTCATTATGACAAGCGGCTACAAATCAATAGCAGAGGGAAAGACAGGACCAACCCGCACTCACCCAGTGATAAAGATTCACTCTCAGCCCCGATTTGCTAATAGCCCATAATAGCAGCCATTGGCGCCCTGCATTAAATCATATATTTCACTCTGCGTTTATTATGGGATTTTTAAAACTCCTCACCAAATTGGATTTTCTCGATGGTCTCTAATTTCCACATTTATCATTTAAAATTAAACTCCGCTGTGGAGAGGGGGGTAGAGAAAGAGAAGGTAGAGAGAGGCCAGACAGTAGTATATTTTTCCTTTCACCCCCTCCCCTTTATGAAAACCCATAAATAATACCAGGTATCAAAGCCATAGGAGCTGTGGTAATGCTTGTTTCTAATATCGAAAAATTTTAGAAATCAGCTTGGAATGGTTCGTATATGCTGGGCTAGGAAAGACAATGATAGTTCCAGATGATGAGGCATATACATACAGAGCAGGTTTCAAACAAAAGAATACTGGTTTAAAAAAATCCTCAGTAATGTCACAATGCAGGTGAATTTCAAAAAAAGCAATCGGAAAGAATTTGTGGCATTCTACAAATACATCAGAGTTTGTAAAAATTATATTTATCTTATTCTAAAGCTCAGTGGCAGATGAAAAGTAAAACATCCCTCTTGGCTTCTAGTTCTGAAACAGCTTGCTTTACCTTCTATATTTTCCATTTTAAAATCATCATAAAATTTCATAGGCCCGCTTGGTTGCTGTAGCAGAAATCTAAATAAGTTCTTGCCGCAACCCCTCCTCCCCCCTGAGTACAGTAAGAAGAGTATCAGCCCCTAGGACCTTAAACCACAACACATATGAGTGTGTAGCTTTTTGATTAATAACATTGTCATCTTTGGGTATAAAAGTAAAAATGAAACTGCATGTCTACAGCCTAATAATAAAAAGGTACATCTTCTCAAGGTTGCCCAAGTGTGGCCAAGTGATAACTACGGTACTGCAGGACCTGAAGACGTCAATGTGGAGAGATTGCTGGGAGAGGCTAGATCTAAGTGAGGCAGCAAGCAACTCCTTCACTGGGACTTCCTCAGCCATAAAGTCCGCCTGTAGAATTATTTTTAAGAGACACAGGAATTAACTTGTCGATCATTAAAAGAGTTTAAAAAAAAAAACAACAGCCACTCCATAAATATAGTGTAATTAATTTTCAGAGACTATCTTTTGTTTTTTATCTTTTTTTAAAAAAAGATTTATTTTCATTTTATGTACATTTTGCCAGCATGTATGTCCGTGTACCCTGTATACCTAGTGCCCATGGAGTTCAGAAAAGGCACTGAGCCCCTGCAACTGGAGTTACAGACAGTTGTGAGCTGCCATGTGGGTGCTGGGAATTGAACCTGGGTCCTCTGGAAGGGCAGCCAGTGCTCTTAACCACTGAGCCATCTTTTCAGCCCCATTACTTTGACAAAATTATCTAAAATGCTTTTAGTAATCCTTTAGAAGTCTCTACCATCAATTGCTTCAACTCTTTTTTTCTCTCTCCCTTTTTAAAGGTTAAAAAAGTGTTTTCTTCTTGCCCCTTTCCCTTTCCGCTTCCACTCTTCATAATCAATAACCTCCATTTTAATAAGGTTTTTATTCAAATAACACAGTGAAGGGTGAGGCAATAAAAAGTTATGCTATCAATTTTCACTAGGTACAGACATTAACATAGCCAGCATCCATAAGACCCAGTGTTCTGTCAGTGTCCCAGAAGCCTCCTGTGCTCCTTTTCAGTCACTTCCAACTCTATTAAGGATGGCTCTCTAGCTTGCTATTTTAACATCATAGATTAATTCTGCCTGCCTTTGATCTTCATAGAAATGGGATAATCCAATATGCATATTTTGTGTCTATCTTCTTCTATTCAAAGTTATGTAAGACTAATGCATGTTGATGTATGTAGTTATAGTTTAGTCATTCTCACATACACAGAGCAGGGATCAGCAAACTATGGCCAAAGGATCAAACCCGGTCCCTTGCTTTTGTATGGTCTGTAAGCTGAATAAGGTATTTCTGTTTTAAAGATGTTTCTACAATTAAAATAATAACATTTTATTACATGTGAAAATTATAAAAAATTCAAATTTGGGTGGCTGCAAATAAAAATTGGGGGGTGGGGTGGCGAGCACTGTTAGGCTGTTCTCTCAGTACTGTCCAGGCTGATTGCATGCTACAACAATAGGAAATGAACAGCCAGGACACAAAGTCAGATCACAAAGACTAGCACATTGATAATCTGGTCATTGACAGACAAAGTTTGGACTCATGCCTTAAAGTATCTCATTGTATGACTTCTGTACACAATCTATTTACCCATCTACTGTTAAAAGACATTTGGGTTGTTAAAAGAAATCGGGCATAAACATTCTAGAATGTGTCTTTTGTAAATATAAACATAATGAGTAGTGGAACTGCTAGGCATGGGTTACATATGTTCTGTTGTGTATTTACTGCCAAACAGTTTTCTACAAGTGCCGTTTAACCAATTTACAATTTACACACCATCAGCAGTGTACAAAACCTCAGCTGCTGTTTTCTTGTCAACCCATGGTATTTTCATTAGTCTAGATGTTTTGATTTGCATTTCCTCATGTTTCATAGGAGCAGACATCTTCCTGCATTTTGTCTGGCTTGAGCAAAGCTTGGGCATGCTGTCATAGTAAGTCTCTGTGAGCTCCTATGTGCATCTGTCTGCTTGTGTCCAGAAAATGCTGTTCCCTTGAAGTCATTCACCACCTTTGGCTCTTCTGCCCCCTCTTCCACATAGATCTCTGAGTCTTGAGGGGAGGGATATGATATAGAGATCTCGTTTAGGGCTGAGCATTCCAAAGTCTCTTATTCTCTGCGTGTTGACCAGTTCTGGGATTCTGCTTTAATTATCATCTACAGCAAGAAGAAGCTTCTCTGATGAGGGTTGACCATTACACTGATCTACACATACAAAACCCAACTCCCACTCCCAGCCAAGAAGCTATTTGAAACTGATAGCTGCTGGGAGAGGGAAAATTGGTTTTCTTCAGTGGGATGACTGGGTATATCAATCACACTCCAAGGCAGGCCCCAAATCAAGCATTGTCAGCCAACACAAATTGGACTCCATGTTTGTTTTGGGGGTATGGGAGAGGATTGTTTTTAAGAGGGAAAAAGAACATGGAATTGGGTGGTAGGGAGGTAGTGGAGGATCTGGGAGAAGGAAATGAATATGATCAAAATATATTGCATGAAATTCTCAACAAATAAATAAAAACTATATCTTTTTAAAGAGCAGACGGTATTGGCACCTTTTCATGGAGGTCTGTTCGAGTCTTTCACCCATTTCTCTATTGGGCTATCTGGCTTATTGACTTGTATCAGTTATCTATGTTGTATGGATACAAACATGTTGCCATACTATCTGTTGTAAATGTCTCCTGGGCTATGATGTGCTGTTTCATTCTAAGGGAGTCTTTCCATGAACAGAAATTCTTGATTTTAATGTGGTTCCACGTATCCATATTTTCTTGATACACTATTTGTGCTCTTTTTTGGGGAGCTATGGAATACCTCAAAGACATCAAGGTTAGATGTGCATTTAAATTGTTCATGTACACTAACAGATAATTTGTGAATAATGGTAATACTTATGCTTTTGTTTTGCTTTTTATGGTTAAGATCTGAAGTACCTTGTTGAACAGAAGTAATGTCAGTGGGCATCTAATCTTTTTATGTTGCAATTTCTAAAAATTAAAATGTAGTTACATCATTTCCCCCTTCTTTCTCCATCCTGCAACTCCTCCCATTCTACTCTCCCAGCTCCTTCTCAAATTCATGGCTTCTTTTTTTTCCAATTATTATTTTTATTATTTTTTCAATTGTGTGTGTATACAACATGCTGAGTTCATTTAGTGTCGTTCATATGTATATGATTTTGGAGTGACCATGTGGTATTGGATAGCCAATTAACAGGCTCATTCCCAGGGAAGACTGTTCTCCCTAATCTTGCTTTCAATTCTGCTACACATTTCTTGCAGATACCCTTAATCAGGTTAAGAAAATTCCTCTTTATTCCTGGTTTTTATTATGAATTAGTATTTAAGTTTATCGAAGATTTGAAAAAGAAATCTAGCGAGATGATCATGTAATTTCTGTCTCTCCTTTGGCTGACATGGTGCATTATATTAACTTGGAAATGTTAAACCACTTAGGCATTTCTAGACTATCATACTCAATCATCATTTGCAATAATTTCTATATACTACTAGATTCAATTTACTGATACTTTGTTTTGGACTTTAAAAATACAATGATTATAATAAAGACTAGTTTGTAGCTTCCTGTCCTTACAGCATCCTTGTTTGGTTTTACCATCTTCTTTATACTTCTGGAAATCCTAGTGGGGTGCTAAGAGCTTCTTTTGACAAATAGCTATAGTGTTATAATAATGGAACAGAGTGCTCAGAGACTGGCATTTCTTATGTTCTACCTTCCAGAAGTTTCATGATTCACTATTTCCTACTGTGCACTTCTCTACACAACCTTTTGAACATTCTTCTAAATTTTCTAAGATTAATTTCACTTCTCAGGACCCTGAATGCAACAGTCTACAGTAAGGGCTTTTGTTAAGCACAGCATATTAGGTGCCTGCCATCTGCAAGAACAGGTATTATAGGAAATGATAGAGAAGTAGAAGGTGTATTCTCTGCCCTGGATGGATTTATAAGTAAGATAAGAACTCCTTTTTAAAATTATAAATCATCTTTGGATTCATCTTTAATTAAATTCTTTCATTCAAGTTCATGAGGCTTTAGAAAATGACTTCTATTATAATGTGGAAAACAAGTTAACGAGGGAAAAGTTGAAAATAAAGGAGAAAGAAAGTACAAAATAATTCACAGTCCCACACACAAAGACAACCATTGCTAGAATTTAAATTTGTTGCAGATAATCTTCAAAGTGCTACATTCTCGTATTTTCTTTAAATATCTCCATAGTTGATATTATTAATTTTACCTGTGTACAACTTTATAATTTTATCTAGGCTTTTCCAAAACTTTTTAAAAAGACAAATTTAAAAAACAGCTTCTAAAGTTTTTATCTTTAAAGCTATATAGTATAGTAATTGGGAAATTTATTTGAATGCGTGAAATGAAACTTCATTCTTTTTCTTGGTGAATCTGATATGGATCCCAACTTGGAAAGTTAATGTTACATGCTTCATAGGTCAATATCTTGCCGAATCCTCTCCTTTAAGCAGTCCTCATCTCTGAGATGGGTGCTGGGAAGTCAGGGAGGTGGCTCAGTGGGTAAAGACACTTGCAGAACAAGCCCAAGGACCTTTGTTCCATGATCCACATTTCTGTTAAAGGAGAGACCTGACTACTCCACAAAGTTGCTCTCTGGTCTCCACATGTGGGCATGGCATGCAAATGACCTCCAATAATAACAATAGACATTGACATTCCAAAAGACTGATGCAAAAATTTTCATATTTTTCTATAGGACATCATTGAAACACAGAATTGCTACGTTAAGAACTGGTTTAGCATAGTGATGAGAGGCACCTGCTCTGGCTCTGCACTGAATCTGAGATTAGCCACAAGTACTCACAAGGTGTAGGAACTCAGTCAGCTGATTTCAATTCTCTATGCCTCAGTTGCTTATCTATAAAGTGGATAGAGTAATAACGACCTCTTGTAGTTGTGAGGACTAAGAAAGCTGGAAAAAACAAAGTCCTTTTGGGTCTATAGCCAGTACACAGTAAGCAAGGGCTTTGTATAGGCAAGCTGGAATGCTGCTTTTTTCAAACATATTGAAGTATATAGCTATACTTGCAGTTTAAGTCTCCTTTATGCTGCTTGCCTCCAAATCCTGGAGCTGGTGTCTTTGGCTTAGTTTCCTGTCTCATGCCTACTGTCTGTCGTATGCTCTGTACCTCGTTCCCAAAACAATGCACAAGTTCCCAGATTTTAAGTTTTGTTTGTAAGAACTGACTTTTATTCTAAGCCTCTACCTAAGCTGACTTTAGCTATGCAGATAAAAGCTGGATGAAAGGAATAAAAATAGGGAGGCAGGTTACACTGGCAGCATTGTGAGGATTCCCCAGTTTTCTTTCTTTAGCTAATCTAGAATTCACAGAGTACAAGCCATATCTGTTCAATTAAAGGGTCAACTAAAGAACTGATACTCAATAAATGTTTATCATTTGCAGTTATGCAATGAAATATGGAAGATATTAAAATGAACTGGAAAAAAAACAAGCCAGGGGCAAGAAATAACTTTAATAAAAATTCAAAATACAAATCCTAAACACTTATTTTTTGAGGTTGTGATACTTTATGTCATCACAAGAGACTAGAAAGATGAGAATGAACTGTTTTAAAGTCTTAAATTCTAAGCCTAGAGGCTTTCTTTAATCTGTACACAAGACTGTTTAACATTGTTGCAATTATAATTTACATAAGAGACAGTATTTATTTCTTTACAAAACAGCAAGGTTGTTTGCAAGACATTAATTTTGTGAAACATTCAGATATGGTTAAGGTTATGGATTTTCTCAAGATGCATGTGTGAAAGAAGACACTGACACAGGACAAGGAGCTTTAATTACAAGCTGAGGCCTTGTAGCTTGAGTGCCAGTCTTAGGCAATCACTCTTATGTGGGTTCCACCCAGTGTCCTCACACTTTTTAAAAACTGTTTAAGAATCTGGAGCATCCTGTGGCTTATTGATTTTTGTAACCACACACTCTGCCACTAATGTTCATCACTTGTGTTTCTCCTGATTACTGCTTCTTGGGGGGATAAAGTTGGAAAATGTGACACAATAATTCCAAATCGGATGACTCAGTGTAAATACTGAGGAGGAAAAAAAGTATTTTAAACTACAAGCAGAAATATCTCTCTTCCAAATAAAATAGTCTTACCCCATTAACAAACTTATTCTTCCCATCCATTATAAAAGAGCAAATCTGTTCAAACCTAGGCGTTCTTGGAGCAGTTTACCTTATCTGTCTCTACAGTACTTATCATATCTGACAAATTCATCTTCAGGTGATAAAATGACCTATAAGGGTTTAATTAAGTATGATAATTGCTGACTGAAAATGTTCCCTATTGGTTGATTCTGTTGGCATAGAAAGCCATGGATCTACCAGATAGACTTCTAAGAAGTAAGACCTTACAGTTACAATGTAATCTTTGTGAGAAATCCTTCCTAATCTCACTGCTCTCTTGTTTCCTGAAATGTAAAAGTGCACCCTGGATTTGATGTCTACCATTCCCATGCATGCTCTGAAAGCTTGGGGAATTTTCATTTCATCACACTGTGATATTCTGTAAGAATTTTTCATGTCCAACAGTATATCTTTGAGTTTTATTCCTAATGATATGTATAGGTATAGCTCATTGTTTTAATTGTTCTACGTGTTTTATTGAATGAATATCCTCAAATTTATTCACCCATTTTCTTATCACTGGACCATTAGGCTTCTTCAACTTTCCATAATTATTTATAATGTCATAACAAATATTAACTTCTTACTTTTTTGTGTACATATGAGTTTACAAAACATACATGAATATTTTCAACTCTCCTAAGTATTATCAAACTGAATAGCTAGAAAAGTAATTACTACAACTCTCACAGTCATAGTAGCTTTTATGGTACTATCTGTAAATTTTGAGATTAGGTTATGTTCTTATGTCTGTGTTAATAAATATTTTCCATGTAATTTTGTGTTAAGCTGATGAGAGTGAAATAGTAGCTGCAATAAATACTTATGTAAATGTTTGTGTTTGTGTGTGTGCATGTGTGTGTGTGTGTGTGTGTGTGTGTGTGTGTGTGTATGCATGGACATGTGCCATGGTGTACATGAAGAGGTCAGAGGAAAACTTGCAAGAGTTGGTTCTTTTCTACAATGTGAGCACTGAGGATCAACCCCAGGTGGTCAGGCTTGGTGGCAAGTGTCCTTACCCATGCAGCAGTCCAAGTACTGAGCTGCATAGTATTTGACTTGCATTGCAGTGGTTAGGGTGATTGGGGGAAAGTGCTGCCTTCATGATGTTGGGTCTTCCTGTTGACCCAGTTCTTCTGTTCACTTATTCAGGTTTTTTCCAACTTTCATTAAGGTTCATCATTTACTCTGTAGAGATTATGTATTTCCTCCTATTGATTTATTCCTCTATATCTATGGTCTTTATGTCATAAATGGAATTTTTCAAACCTTCATTTTCTTCCATGGCAATACCTGGCAGACAATCGATTTATAGCACTAATTATGTGCATTAGAAAAGAAGTCTCGAGTCAGTTATCTAAGTTCTTCTTCAGGAACTTTGAAAGAGAGAGCAAAATAAACGTGAAGCAAGCAGAACGAAAGAAAGAATAGAGGTGAGCAGAATTG
Organism: Neotoma lepida; assembly: GCA_001675575.1. NCBI lineage: Eukaryota > Metazoa > Chordata > Mammalia > Rodentia > Cricetidae > Neotoma > Neotoma lepida. The sequence continues at coordinate 13,205 of LZPO01068093.1, forward strand.
GTTGAAGTTGAAAATAGTAAAACAGTTGATTTCAAAAAAATCAATGAAATGAAGAGGTGGTTTGTTTTCTATGTGGATATAGTGTCTCCCTACATTGCCTAAACTGACCTTGAACTTGTGACTCTTCTACCTCAACCCCATCAGCAGGTGGGACTGCAGGCCCACATCAACACTCTAGCAAAGAACTTCTTTCTTTTTAAAAAAATAATGAATAAAATTGACACATCTTGAGCAATTAGTAGTATTAGTAATAAAACAGAAATATTGCTTTAGTCACAAATCAATCAAAAGGACAATGGGAAAGAGCTGCAAATAACTCTACAAATACAAGTCTGATGACTTAGATAAAACGAACCAATTCTTACAAACAAAACCCTGAAGTATCATAACTCATCCAGTATGAAACGGGTCATTTGAATAGCTCTGGAAGTATTATTAAAGCAATTGCATCTGTAATTGAAACTACCACAGAAGGAATCACCAGGCCAGACTGTTTTATTGAAGAATTTTATCCAAAATTTAAATGAGAATTATACCAATTCTCCATTATTTCAGAATGTAGAAGAGGAAACATTTCTCAGTTAACTCTATGAATCTGGCAGTATGTTGACACCAAACTCAACAAAAAATAGAAGGAATGAAAGGAAGAAAACAAAATAAATGAGGAAAGAAAATTACAGATTAATATTCTTTTTAAAAGTAGAGGCAAAGTGAATAACAAACAATTAGCAAATACAGTCAACAGCATAGAGAAAGAATACACACAGAGAACAAAGTTAGACTTATTGCAGGGATGCAAAGCTTATTAAACATAGAAAATTGATTCATATTTTCCATATTATTAATAAGCTAGACCTTATGCTTTTATCAACCAATCCAAAGAAAGCATCAGAAAAGTTCAATACGACCCATGATAAAGTCCTCACGGGAACAAAGGAAAGCTTCCTCAACTTGAGAAAGAGTACCTATTAATACAGGTAATACTACACCTAACTGCAGGCTAAATGTTTTCCTTCTAAGATTTGAACATGGCAGTCGAGGAACAATGGCTTTTCAGTAAACGATGCTGGACAAATTAGACATCCAAATGCAAAAATGAAGAACCTTAATCTAAGCACCATACCTTATATAAAAAATTAATTAATAACAAGTTATTAGCAATAAACAGTGCTAAATGTAAAACTTGTTTTTTAATTACAGAAAAAGTGTTGAGGAAAATCTTCCAGATGTAGGGCTAAGCAAAGAGTCCTAGGCTTGATACTAAAAACATGATCTATGAAAAGGAAAATGTTGTCCCAGTCATTTCATAGTTAAAACCTTTTGCTTTGAAAATAACTAGGCCAAGAAGATGAAGAAGGGAAAGCTGGGAGGACAGAATTTCTGATAAAGAACTACTGTTTGCACTTTATAAATGATAGCCCAACAGTGCAACAACAC
>LZPO01068095.1:0-14611 GCA_001675575.1 Neotoma lepida
GCCGAAACAATAGAATATTTCTTACACAAGTATTTTATTTGTATTTACTTATTTTTAAATTATTTTTTATTTAAAAGTGCTTGTTAGTTTGTATTCATAATTGTATCTGTATGTGGGTATGGACAAATGGGAGTGCACTGTATGTGGGTGTGTACAAATGGGAGTGCACTGTATGTGGGTGTGTACAAATGGGAGTGCACTGTGTGTGGGTGTGTACAAATGGGAGTGCACTGTATGTGGGTGTGTACAATGGGAGTGCACTGTATGTGGGTGTGTACAAATGGGAGTGCACTGTATGTGGGTGTGTACAATGGGAGTGCACTGTATGTGGGTGTGTACAAATGGGAGTGCAGATGTCATGAAGGCAGGAAGATGGCATCCAATCCCTTGGAGCTGGGATCCAAGCTCTGGTCCTTATGATTGAGAAGGAAGTTCTCTTAACCTCTGAATCATCTATCTAATTCTCAAAGTATTTTAATACGCACTCTGTAAATTACTATCCAGCTTGCCCCCCTTTACCTCTGTTACTATCTCCTCAAATTCCCTCCATAATCATTCTGCCTCAGGCCCATCCTACTCTCTTGAGCTGAGGCTTTGCTAAACTGTGAATTATTTTTGGAATGCATTTCTTTCAAAAAATGTTTGTGATTGTCTATATAGTGTTTAGATCAAAATTAAAGTATCTCTTATCCAAAGGAAACACTCCAAATAGTGCCCCCCAATCTGTGTGTGAGTGTGTGTGTATGTGTGTGTATTTATGTGAGGACAGAGACCAGAGGCCAGTCAGATGTTTTACTCAGTCGCTCTTCATGTTATTATTATTTTGAGAAAGAGTTTCTGACCACCTGAGCTTCATATTTCCTTTGGCTGGCAGGTCAGTGAGCTCCAGAGACCCTTCTGTCTGCTCCTGCAGCTCTGGAATTCAGGTTCCTACTACTATGCTGGCTTAACTTTAGATTCTTGATTTCTCTCTTTGATTTTTTTTTTTTTTTTAACTAGAGGATGGCCCCAAGAGAACATTGTTTCTATGTGGTTCACAGTTCTCTCCTCTGTAACATGTTGATATTAAATATAGCATACAGGCTAATTTAATCTTCATAATATTTACAATGATTTCATTTGTTAGTTACATTTAAGAAAGGGGCTGTTTTGTTTTTACATTTTTGAATATTATTATTAAAGGACTAAATTAAACAGATGGCAAATTATATAAATAGATTTCATATGAACAACTGCTACATTGAAGTGCATTGAATTTCACAATACTTTCAGTAAAAATATTCACTCAAAGACAGTCTATTTATTAATATCCATGAATTATCAATTATTTTGTGATCTGTAATCTTTGCAATCAATTGTTACCATATAATGAGCAGCAGGAGAGTACAAATGGAAATATTTAGTTTTCACTGAGCATTAAATTCTAGGCACTAAATGAGAACTTGGACTATGTGAACCCAGAGAGGCTGCAAAACAGACCAGCCAGTAATTGACTTCTAAAGCACTACATTCTCCTCTCTCTCCAAGCCAGTGGTTTTCAACCTGTGGGTCAACCAATGGAAAACACATATTTCCGATGGTCTTAGGAACCTCTAACAAATCCATTTTTGTTGCTACTTCATATCTGTAATTTTGCTATTGACAGGTGACTCAGTTCCTAAAACTATCAGAAATATATGTTTTCCATTGGTTGCGACCCACAGGTTGAGAATCACTGCTACAAGCTGTTTCCTTTCCCTACTCTATTTATAGTTCTGTAGTTCAAAGTTGTAACAAATGCAGTTGAACCTCAGGAGAAGAAAATGAGAAGTGGATCAGGCGTTAGAAATCTTTGTTGTTAGAATTCCCCTTTTATAGTATTTTTATCTCTTCCCTTCTATTTCTCTCCCCTTTGCTCAAGATGTTCTGTTTTCCCTCATTTGTCCTTTCCAGATCCCTGTTGAACCCTCTCTCTAAGCTCTCAGCAGGTCCTTTGAAACACAGAAGTGAAATTGTGCAGGAGGTTGATGCATTAAAAGTTAGAAATGGCAGGCAGCCAGGGAGCTGTCCCTGAGTGACAGGCTGCTTACAAAGGGACATGGACCTTTTGCAGAATAGGACAGGAAGGTAGCATTCTGTAATCAAGTACGAAGGAGGCAAGGAAGGTGGTGCACAGTTGCTATATACCTTGCAGCCTTCTATGTGGAAGGTCACGCGTCTCAACTGTCTGAAGATTTACCAAACATCAAACTCCTGAGCTAGAGCTCTGATCTCCGGCTCTGTGTTTTCCATATCCTTACTCAAAGCCACAGAGCTGTCACTACTAGGCACTTCACTTTCTAACTTCTAAGTTGCCATTGGTCAGTCGCCCTTCTCTGATGGCATTTGTTTTGACAATCCTGTCCTGAGGATATTTTAGGCAGTCAGATCAGTTCCTAGGGTTCTTTCTACTACTCCACAGATACCTAAGTCTCACTCTGTTTGTCTCTTGTGCAACCAGACAATCCTTACAGTATTTTGCTGTCACAGACTGGGAGGCAGGGTACAAGGATTTGTCTGTGTGTGTGTATGAGGGTTTCTTTATGACTCATCATAAAATCAGATAATTAGTGGGTTTTTAAAAAATTAAAAACACATGATGGGAAATACATGGGGGGGGCGGGGGCGGACAGGGAGCCAGAAGGAGATAATGGGGATAGATTTGACTGACACATGTTGTACATATGTATAGAAGTTTTCAAAGAAAACTAAAATACTAATAAAGAAATATCACATCCAACAAAATAAATAATGACAAATGAGCTATGGTTTGAGGCTCAGAATGAATTATGTTGTTCACATTATTACTGACACTAGTTCATTTTCAGTTATCTTGTAAATGCTTGCTCTTTGAGAAATTCAACAAAATATTAATTAGTCAATATTGTATAATTATTAGTTAGTTATTAATTAATATTGTACAATATGTTAGAAAATCACATGTGCCATAGGAAGAATTAGAAAGCTAACTTCCTAGGTGTCCACGCTAATTGACCAAGTAGGTTTTCTCTGATGAAATGATATTTTGTGAGGAGTTCCATCCTTATCCTAGGTTATAATCCATCAGGATGTAACTTGGTAAGAGCAAGGATTTATAATTTATTTATGTTTTACATCCCTACAGCAGTTTCTCCTCCTTCTCCTCCTAGCCCCCACCCCTCTAGCATTGACTCCTTTGTCTTCAGAAAAGGGCAGGCCTCCCGTGGCTATCAACCATCCATGGCCTAGCAAGTAAGATTAGGCAGCTCTTCTATTAAGGCTAGACAAGGCAATCCAGTAGGCGGATTTATATTTTATCCTAGTCTAAGCATGGTGCTCAGAAGACCGTAGAGTCATACTGATGAATACATTTTTCTTTATTTGGTAAATTAAACAACATTTTCTTCTATCTTCTTTTTTAGAAGAGGACCAATTCAGTAGCAAACTCACTTAATCCAACCAAAATTACCTTAAAATGTGTTGCTAAAAGGTTAATCCTTGTCCCATTCAGTGTATCAGCTAACTAGATTAATTCTTTATCCAACATCAGTTTCCTTTTGTTAAAACAAAGGATTTTTTAAAAAGATAAAATGGTATAATGGGAGTAGAAAGCCCTTTATCCTTCCATTGAGTTCAGTGTATCATAGATAACATTTGGGAGAATATCTATTTCTACATTCATACTACAAATATTCCTTTGTCCCATGAATTTAATTTTGTCTTAAATTCTAAGACTAAAAAGAAGACAGTGGATATTCAAGCCAAACTGATCATTTTGGCATCTGCTTCTCACATGTGTGACTTACATATAAAGCTGTAGAGCAAAGTAGAAAGCCAAAAAGCTCTTGAGGACTCAGAGATTAGTAGGCTTGAGACCATTCCACCTCCAACTTATTAATTTAGTATGCTCTAGTTCAGTGGTCAAGGTGAAGCATTCCTGCTCTGTGCATCTGGAGCACAGATGGTTTTGATTGGAGCACAAATTGGTTTTGATTTCAAGAAGTATTGCCTAAAGGTCAGAGGAGCAGTGGGAGCAGTTGAAGACCATCAAATGGCAGAAAGGGGGTGAATGTGAAAGATAGAGAAAATGTATAATTACTTAGTTTGCTTATCAGCATGAATCAAATTCATGTATATTTGCAGGCAAAAAAGGGTATATTCATTTTACTAGTAAGCTTTCTTTCTTTTTTTTGTTTTATTAAGAGGTTTTTTTATTCATTTTACACACCAATCACAGATTCCCCCTCTTCCCTCCTCCCACCCCTCCCACCTGCCCCCACCCACCCCGCATTCCCTCCTACAAGAAGGTAAGGCCTCCCATGGGGAGTCTGCAGAGCCTGGTACATTCAGTAGAGGCAGGTCGAAGCCCCTCCCCTGCCCCTGGCAGAAGGATCAGGATCCATCCCTGGTGCATGAGCTGGCTTTTTGGAGCCCAGTACCTATGGTGGGACACCTGGCATGAGTAAGCTTTCTGAAGTAAATTTGGAGTCACTGCTGATTTGACTCTCTTCTATGAGTGGTACCTTGTTATAGGTGATGGGTTTAAACAAGAAACAGTTTTCTCTTTCTGAGCTTTGAATAGCATCAAATAAAATACAAAGAAAAACAACCTATCATTTGTGCTTTGTACCATGAATACCTACAGTTTTCATGACTCACTTCTCAGGGTTTCAGGCCTGCTAATGCAGACCGCTTCTCTGAGAGGACAATCAGAGTGGCTAGAGAAAGACACTCATGAAGCTTAGAGGCAGCTCCGGCTCCCTTTCCTGTCCTCAAGTATTTGAGAGGATTGGGGTGGTCACCATACTGACACTAAATGGGTATTTATTTAATATATTCTATAAACTTGTGTAGAAAACTACAGAATTTAATGTGCACATGCAAAAAATACATCTGAGAGTTGACAGGATTTGAATCTGGAAAATTCTAACAGATTCTTGTTTTGAGCTCACTCCATGCGGAATGGTGCTTCTTGGATGGCTGTCCCATCTTTAGGAAGTGGGACTCAGCTAGCACAATTGGGTTACTTGCAAAAGTTGTGTCATGGTTTCCTGGTCCACAGTTATATGAAAATCTTCTACCACATTCTCTGGTTGTCATAACGATCAGACCTTCCCACTATGGCGATTTCAAACTCTGCGGACTGCTGAGCCAAAATAAAACTTTGCCCTTTTTAATGTTTTCTGCCATGTATTTTGTCCACAGTGATATAATTAATACAGCAGATATTTCCAGTTTGAAATATGACATTAGTTTTTTTCCTTTTCTGGAGATAAAATCTATATAATATCAGATGTGGGAGCCAATTTACTATGTAAGTCATAAATACTTGGGTTTTTGATAATATATTTCCACAGAAATCATTGCTATTCTATGCTACCCATTGTTCATTGACACCTATTCCTCAAAATTCTTTATTCATTGACTGTTCTTTATGTTTTTAATCTTTAAATCATGACAATTGTTTGTAAAATGTACATATAAACTTATAAACAGTGCATGTAACTATGTATATAGTGTATACAGTGCTTAGGTTATTCCTTATATTCGGAATTTCCAACTATGGAATATATACTTAAATTTAATTTTAAGATAAAAACATATTTGGAACTTCAACTTTTAAAACAGAGACTGTAGTATAAGCCTTACAAATTTTCAGTAGTTTACATCTTTTTACCAGGTTCATGTAGATGTACATTCCTAAGACAAATTGTCATGAGTTGCTTAAGAAACAAGCAGTGCATTTGGAGCTGAACAGAGTTGGAATTTAAGACATCAAAATTCTAGCAGGATGACATTTTCTCCAGGATCTTCTAGGTCTCAAACAGATATCAAAGGCAAAATCCACAAGGAAGGGTTGCATTTGGTGTTGACAAAGAATTTAAATTTTAGGTAGTTAGAGAGTCGGAATAATTACAAATCTTGTACTAAGGAATAGAGTAAATAAGAAGATTCATGAGGCAGTTTCAGAAAAGGAGCTGGGGAAAGGACAAAGGCATTTCTGGGCAAGAGTTGGGGCAGGTAACCCTAGTGGCAATCCATGGGAATGGAGTGTTCTAACCCCAGCATGCAAACCAAGTTGCGATGGTTAAAAAGTTCCTTGGCACTAGCTACGAGTGAATCCTGGTTTCTGGTGTCTTCCTCTGCTATTTCAATCTCCCTTCATATATGCAGCTTCAGTTGTTCTATCTTACCAGGAACTGTTTCTGGAAAATATAGCTTTTTCTTTTAATATATTAATGAAATAGGCTTTTGAAAATGAAATCATTTACTCCATTTCATTAAATTAATATGCAAGTTAATTAGTATGTATTGACCCCAATAATTTCATATTGAGTACAGTCCACATCCATAAAGATGCTATAATATTTATATATTATATATATTATATAGCAAATCTTTATAGCAAAAACAACCCAAACAAACATATTTTTGCTTTATCCAAAGTACATATCTGAAATAGAGGTTCAGAGAATGTATTATAAAAGGCACACAAATGGTATAGAGGTTACAATTTCAACAAAAATACTAGTAAAGCCCCAAGGTGTGATACTCACTCATCACTTCTGAGAACTCTGTCATTGGATGACCTTGTCATTGTGTTGTCACAAATGCTGTGTTCATTGTTTTTACTCAGGTTAGAAGAAGTGAATAGACATGGGGAAATCCCAGTAGTGTTGGCTGCCCAGAAATCCTGAGTCTTTTAAACCCACAGCCTTGAGTCCTCCTTGTTACCTAGTCTCTTGGGGTCTGTCGATTGCAGCATGATTATCTTTTACTTTATAGCTAATATCCAGTTATAAGTGAGTACTTATCATGCTTGTCTTTCTGGGTCTGGGTGACCTCACTCAGGATGATTTTTTCTAGTGGCATCCATGTGCCTTCAAATTTCATGATCTTATTGTTTTTAAAAGATGAGTAATACTTCATTATGTAAATGTACCACATTTCTTTATCCATTCTTCAGTCGAGAGATATCTAGGTTGTTTTCAGGTTCTGGTTATTATGAATAATGCTGCTATGAACATAGTTGAGCAACTATTCTTATGGTACGATTGAGCATCCTTTGGGTATATGCCCATGAGTGATATAGCTGGGTCTTGAGGTTGATCAATTCCCAGTTTTCAGAGAAATCACCATATTGATTTCCAAAGTGGTTGCACAAGTTTCCACTCCTGCCAGCAATGGAAGAGTGTTTCCCTTGCTCCACATCTTCACCAGCATGAGCTGTCACTTGTGTTTTTGATCTTAGCCATTCTGACACATATAAGACCAACTCAGAGTCATTTTGATTTTCATTTTCTCGATGGCTAAGGAAATTGAATATTTCTTTTTTCTCTTAACTTAAGAAAATATTTATTCTTCTCTCATACATTACATCCCAATCACAGTTTCCCCTCCCTCCACTTCTCTAAGTGCCCCCAACTCCCCTCTCCCCCAGATCCACTGCTCCTCCATTTCCCTTTGAAGAAAAACAGGCAGCCCAGGAATATCAACTGAACATGGCATAGCAAGATATAATAAGACTGGGCATAAATCTGCGTATCAAGTCTGGATAAGGCAACCCAGTAGGATGAAAAAAGTCCCAAGAGTAGTGGAAAGAGTCAGAGATATCTCCCATTCCCACCATTAGGAGTCCCATAGAACATTTCTTTGTGTCTCTTGGCCATTTGAGATTCTTCTGTTGAGAATTATCTGTTTAGATTTGTATCCCTAAAAAGAGATTTATTTTTAAATCAGATTATTTGGATTTTTGATGTCTAGTTTCTTGATTTCTTTATATATTTTGTAAATCAGCTCTCTGTCAGATGTGGGGTTGGTGAAGATCTTTTTCCAAACAAGGATGATCACAACTAAGACTCCTAGCAATAGCTGATATGTAGCCTGAACTGGTTATCTCCTGTGACCAGGCAAGACTTCCAGTGGAAGGATTAGGACACCAGTTATACAAACTTGGACCTACAGTCTGTCCTGCCTATGGCGTATGCTGGGTTAAGAGTAGTTCAGAGATGGTGAAAGTTACCAACCAATGACTGGTTCAGCCTGAGACCTACAAGAGTAAGCCCACGGTTGACATTACTTGGAGTGCCAGGACCCAGAGGTTGGATGGCTCAGAGACCTAAGATAGAACCAAAAATCATTGGAGAAAAAAGTCAATGTAATGATGCCTAATGGTATTCTGCTATACTCATAGATTGGTGCCTAGTCCAATTGTCATCAGAAAGGCTTCATCCAGAAACTGCTAGAAACAGATGCAGAGACTCACAGGCAAGCATTAGGTGGATCAGGGAATCCTGCAAAAGAGGAGGAAGGATTGTAGGAGCCACAGGGGTCAAGGGCATCACAAAAAACAATCCACAGAATCTACTAACCTGGTCTCATAGGAACTCACAGAGTCTGAACTGACTACCAGGGATCTTGCATGGGACTGACCTAGGTTCTCTACATGTATGTGACAGTTTTGTAGCTTGATCTTCTTGCTGGAGACCTAACAGTGACAGCAGGGGCTGTTCCTAATGCTTTGGCTGGCTTTTGAGAACCTATTCCTCATACTGATTTGCCTTGCCCAGCCTTAATACAGGAGGAAGTTCTTACTCTTAACACAACTTGATATGCCATGTTTTGTTGATATCCATGGGAGGCCTGCTCTTTTCTGAACAGAAACAGAGGAAGGGTGGATTGGTGGATTGGAGGGAGGGCAAAAGGGAGGTGGGGGAGGGAATGGGAGGAGAGGAGGGAGATGAAACTGTGGTTGGGATAGAAAATATATGGATAAATTTAATTAAAATATATAAAAATAAAAAACCCCACAGGTTTGTAGCTATAGTCATTGAGAACTAGAGACTTGTGATTGTAGGGGCTGATGTACAAGGATTATTGCTCTTACACTGTTGCTGCTGCTGGCCTGGAATCTAGAAGCTAATATTAGAGCTTGAAGCTTCAGCCTCTGATGCTTCTGCTCTTAAGCCTTAGCAGTTCTCTGGAACTGTGCCTTTTTTTTTTTTTCGTGATTCTTTACCATCTCTTCTCATCTTCAGTTTTGACTATTTATAGCCCTTTTCTGTCTGTTCTACTTACCTTCTTTGACACTCATAGTGTTTTTTGTTTTGTGCTCCTGGTTCATATGGAGAACTTTTTGGTCACCCTCTATTCTAGTGACCCAGTGGCTTAGACTCAGGGGAGTTAGAAATTTATGAGGTAAACAATCTAATAAAAACCAAATACTCAAGTACTGGATCATAATGAAGAAAATGGTCCAAATCAATATAAAATCCACCATAGAAATAAAATGCCCATCAAAAGAGATGGACATAGGTGAGAATGTCTTTGAAGGTCTATATAAACTATACTCAAGATTTCTAGGTAAATGAAATAGAGCAAAGTTTAGTAAAACCTAGAAAGTTCCAAACTTGAGAAATGTAACGAAAAGAACTCGTGCATAAAAGGATTAAGAGTTCTCAAAGTCTCTTAAAGATTTTATTTTTCAGATGTGATTCAAACAACTTGAATGAATTACAGGTACAACAACCAAGAATTTTCTCTACTAGGTATGCCCATGATGCCAAAGCTCAAGCACATTGACTACAAAACACAAATCTGTTCTGCAGTTTTACTTAAGAACAAAGAAAATATCTGAATTACTATTTGAATAAAGAATCCAAGAGCGTAGTAAAATATAAATCTATTATAGATATTCAGGGTTTATTCAAGAAATGCTGAAGTGGTTCAACATTATTAAATCCATTTATATAGCATATGTTAATTCAGCTAGTAAAAATCATATAATCACGACTGGGGACATGGGTCAGTGGGTGAAACACTTGCTCTCCAAGCATGAAAATCAGAGTTCAGACCTCAAGCTTTCATTAAAAGCCAGGTAGGTATGGTAGCCTTCCTGTAATTATAGCGTCTGAAGGCAGAGAAGGGGGATCCCCCAAATAAGCTGGCTAGTAAGACTGGCATATCAGATAGGTGTGGGTTTCATTGAAGACACGCCTCAATAAAAGAGAAGACTGACTGAGAACATCAATCTTGGGGCTCCACATGGCTGAAAACACACGTGAATATGCACTCTCACACATGAATGCCCATATACATGCAAAAAAAAAGCATGTGCATCACCATACAAGCATGCCACATGCATGCAAACCAAAGAGAATGCACTTCTCTCCACATGCATGGCCATATTCATGCAAACAGAAGTACATGTGCATCCCCACATATGCTCCACCACATACATGCATACCATACACATGTGAAAATGGAAAAGAAAAATATCATATATTCAAATTACTAGATTTACAAAGTGCAAATATTTTGACAAAATCTTAAACCTATTTCTTAAATAACATTATTTAATAACTAGGAGTCTACATAGAAATGGGCATGTTTTGAAATGATAAAATGTAAATCAGTTCCCCAAAGTCTTATATTTTACATTATTGCAATCACTAAGTATTTGAGAAGAATGCATTTATTTTATCTTACTTCTACTTGTCATGTGTTTGAAAGTATTAGCATGTAAGATTAGGGAAAGTAAACCTGATAGATACATGCAAGTTTAAAAGGAGAAGGGGAAATGGCTTTAATTTTCAGGGGTAAAGATAGCCGATGCTTTTTGTATGTTTTTCTCTTTTACAGAGTAGACATTTGTCTTCCTAACATGTGCATGTTGAGGTTTGGGAAACACGGGATGGATGCAGGACAGGAGTTCTACACATTTAGGAAAACACTCTTCAAGGCAGCAGAAGCCCTCTACATTTCATTGTGTCTACCTTACATTAGTACATGGTTTTCTTGGTTAGTGTGCTGGCTGGTCTTATGTAAACTTGACACATAGACCAGAGCTATCTGAAAGGAAGGAAACTCAACTGAGAAAATGTCTCCAGAAGATCTTAATTAGTGATTGGTAAGGGAGGGCCCAGTGAGTAGTGCCATCCTTGGGCTGGTGGTCTGGGGTTCTATAAGAAATCAGGCTGAGCAATCCAAGAGGAGCAGGCCAGTAAGTAGCACCCCTCCATGGCCTCTGCATCAGCTCCTGCCTCCAGGATCCTCCTCTGTTTGAATTCCTATCCTGACTTCCTTCAGTGATGAAAAGCAATGTGCTGAATGAGCCCTTTCCTCCTCAACTTGCTTTTTGTTCATGGTTTTTCACTGCAGCAATAGAAGTTCTAGCTAAGACAGTTAGATATTACATTCTTTGGAGGTTACAAGACAATATCATTACATATTTCTGAATTATCAAATTAATCATGGACACCGAGATATCTATTAGAAGACTAACTAAGGGATTTACCTTGCACTTATTTATTCTAAAGGTTCATGTATCTCATCTTCCTAATTCTCTCTGTCTGGTGATAACCCTGTCATCCTATAACCTTTGCCATTATTTATATAGAGCTCATAACAAAGAAAAATATGGAGCAAATGAAAACATCCCAGGGAACTGTTTGGAGTCATTTCCATAAGAAGCAGAACAATAGTCCACCATGTGTCTTTCCTCTGTGTGTTCCATGAGCCTGTTTTATCAGCTGTGAAATTATCCACAGTCTCATACTGATGCTGTTTATGTGGCTTGAATGAAAACAGCATTGACATTATGAAATAGATGGAATACTCAATATAAATGAGTATTATTTCTACAGAAATGAATTATTTCTGAAAAATGGGAATGTAACCACTTATGGAGTGGAACACAGCAGCTGCTGAATAGAGCACTTGTACAACCATGGCACACTGGGGAAGAGGGCACAGATTCGGCTGTGTGATTTTGGTCTTGAAAATGAAATTACAGAGAGAATTTAGCCCTGTGGCTCTGCATAATTATCCTAATAGGATCTGGCCTGGGAATAGGGTTAATGCCTTCATCTCTTTCAGGGGCTTGTCTATAATTTGATATAAAAAGGGAGCTGATTTACACATTACTGAATGGAACACACATTAATAGATCTTACAATATTTCCCAATTACCAAATCTTCCGCTTTATTCTTGGAACACGTAATTTGGCTTGAGTTTTATTTTCTACAGATAGAGTCTAAACTATTTATACTTTTGGAGCAATACCAATCTGATTTTCTAATTACCAAAATACACAAAATTAGTAGAGTATGATGAGCTTGAGAATAACCATGGAAGTATAACTGAAGAGGGGGATTTTATTCTTTTAATCATTTTACTCCAATTCGGATAGATGTATGCAGTAGCAAGTAAATTTTCTGCCTTCATTACACACTCTCATATATAACACATCATGGCAAAATATTAAAGAAATCAAAGGATATTCAATTTGACAGTACATGAATTCTATTGAGAAAAAAGGCTGTTAACAGTGAGCTCAATTGAATTGAACACTGAACATCTATAGATAAAAAATCTTCAAATCTATTACATATGGAAAATTGTTATTATTGTTAAATAATTGAAGTTTCCAATTGAAGACCACCTTCTCCTTTTACTAAAAATAGATCACTTCCTAACATACTTTAATTATGCACAAATTTCAAGAATATATTTTATTTAACACTAAATTTATCCACATGATTCTCTTCCAGAAAAGTAGAAATTAATATAATTTAGTAGAATGTTCATTTAAGAGAATTATACAAATAATAAATATCAAACCAAGTTTGGGGAAAAGTGTGCATATATGTGCCAAAATGAAGCCACTAGTGGACAATAAGGTACCCAGTCCCAGTGAATACAATGTAATTCCTTGATAGAAAGGTCAGGGAATACAACAGAAGAAGAAGAAATATTGTAAGAACTAGACAACCAGGTCATCTGCTTCAAGACAGTGCTTTCTCTAAGACAAGGAAGCTGGACTTCACAATATGGTTGCCTAAACAAGACCTGGACAATGAGAATACAAGTAGACATTCCAGTACAGATGGAGGAAATCTCACAATGTGCCACACTTAGATAAATAGTTGCAGGAAATTAATGACTGTTGAGAGAGAGAGGGAGGGAGGGAGGGAGGGAGGGAGGGAGAGTTTGTCTTCTCTAGACACAGGCCCTGGATAGGTTATCCAACCCCAACTGCCCAGTTGGCTAGCCCTAAAATCATATTCCCACAAGCAACACTAAATGTACTCAATAGAATAAATATATGACTTATACATTTATACATGTACATACACATGCATATATACATAAGTATGTATATATCATTTATATAGATATATAATTATAGAAAAAAATTATTATAAAAGAAATAATAAAATACTATATACCAATAGTAAATCTGATATACTACAGTCACTGACTTTAAAGTTGGGCAGCAGCACGATGAGCTTATGAGTCTGCAGCGATTAATTTTATGTAAATTTATTGACAAGTCTTGGATAGGCTAGGTAGAAGCTGAGCTAAGATTCTCTCAGCATAGAAGATATGAGTGGCTCAAGTGTATCTTATGTTTTTAATCCACTAGTCCACTGCTCTGGGTATGTTCACACAGAACTCGAAAGCAGTGGGACAATGTACCAAGCTTTATCAGTCATCAGTACATTTTGTTCTGATGCCTCATTGGCCAAATCAAATGACATAGGTAAAGACACAAAACTTGCAATTCTAGAAAAATCATAATCTGAATGTACAGTCTGTAACTTTTTAAATTTTTGCTATTGAAATTTTGTTAGAGTGTGGATTTGGCATAAATTAATATTAAAAGTGGGCCAAGGGTTAATGATAAGAGAAAACAGAATTGATTATTAGTTGAAGGTGTTTGCAACTAGGAAACAAGCATATGGTATTTATTCTCCTATCTACACTTTTATAAGTATTTGTGGTGGATAGATTATTGATTATGTTATTATATAATATATAAAGAGTAGAAAATAGTGGAGAATCCATTGTAGTATAGGAAATACAACAAATACTGGAAAAATAGCTGAAAGATAAATTTGAACAGTTACATACTTTAAAGAAATAACTATTAAATAAATGTATTAAAAATACTCAAATGTTTCATCAATTAAATACAACTAAGGGCGTTTGTATTTCTGGACTTCTTCACATACATTCATGTCATAACTACAGAATTACACCTACACTAGGCACGTTTCTATGTCTCTGACCCTAAAACATGACTCAGAAATACTGGGTTTCTTATCTCGAGATTTTATCATTGTATCAGTCTTCTATTACCATAATATTGACTTAGTGAATTAATCAATCAAATATTATATTTTAAAATGTTTAGGTCAAATGTCTTACATAGGTTTTGCTGGTATTGAATCTAGATTTTGACAGGGGTGTGTGTCTTGTAGCCCTAATGGAGAATCTGTTTCTCCTCACCATCTGTGTTTCAGATGCCAGTCACATTCTCTGACTAGAGAATTCCAATTTTCACCTTCAAAGACATCAAGGTTCCTTCTCTGTGTGTGTCTTTCCTCCACAGACACATCTCCCTCCAGGCAGTAAAGGCTGTCCACTTTCAAGAATTTTCATGATTGAATTTGGTTAATCCTTGATAGTAATTCCATCGCGATTTCCTGAATCATAGTTTTCTTAATGTGCATATATTTGGCATGCATATGTGTGGCAGTGTGTTTGCATGTGTGTGTGTGTGTGTGTGTGTGGTGTGTGTGTGGTGTAAAAGCACACAGTTAATATCAG
>LZPO01068100.1:0-14531 GCA_001675575.1 Neotoma lepida
CATATATTGCCCAGCTTCCTATGCTTTCCACTGAAATCTTGGTGGAAGCCTCCACAATCCCCTAACTTCTGTATCCTACATGTTAGCAGAATTAGCACCATGTGGACAGTACCAATGCCTGCACCAATGTAAACTGTATTCAGGCTACTTGAGCCATGTCTGAAGCAGCCTTTATGTCTCTATAGCTGAACATGTAGAAATGAATTATTTTCTAGGTAACTCTGTACAAGCAGGGTCTATAGTTTTCTGCTTTAATGAAAGCCCTTGAAATAAGTACAAGTTTTCATACCTTTGAAACTGTACTGGAGCAAGGGTGGTGTCTTGACAATTTCCTCAAGATATCTTCCCTTTTGTCCCAGCAGGGAGTCTACTTGACTTCTCTTTAATGATATAANTCTTTTTAACAACTGTGCCTTTTTTAAACTAGAAATTTACACACACTTCTGTTCTATGCAAGCTACACATTTTGAAAATACTTCTACTCTGGTTTTTGTTCCTCATTCTCATTGTAAATCTATCTCAAGGCAGATGGAAGCATCTGGTCTGCTTCTTGAATGTTGGCCTGCCTTAAAATTTCTTCCACCAAGAAACTATCCAGCACCTTTAAACTAAGCATGCTGCAAANTCTTGGGGCAGGGATAAATATATCTTAGTTCTTTGCCAGGAGCATGACACAGGTGGCATAGTTGGAATCCCAATTGAGTTCTTATTTCTATCTGAAACCTCACAAGTATAACCATGACTGTCAATTTCCTACCAGCGTNCTGCTCTTCTGATCCCTCAACAGCATCAAACATNGAGTTCTGCTTACAGCATTCTAAGCTTTCTCTGAGCTAGTCCTCCAAACTCTCCCAAATTCCTCCTATAAACCAATTCCAAAGGTTTTTGAACTCTTCTCCACACCATATTCCTAGATATCTCACAATCAGTCAAGTTGACAACCGAAACTAACCATCCCATATGGACACATGGTACAAAACTAACCATTCCACATGGGCACATGCTGGAAATGCCAATTTTCTGATACTATTCCAGACCCATTATCTCAGAGTATGGATCTGAACCATAATTCTTCCTGGTAGACCTCTCTGTTATATGCTGAAGTTTGAAGACCACATTCCAATAAGATTCTAGCACCAGACTAGATCTTTAAACATGTTTATAGAGGTAAGTGGCTTGACACTTCAAGCTGTGACATTTTAATATATTCTTCAGACATATTTGCAAACATTGGAAGAACAAATTGGAACAAAAGTGCTACTGATACTTTGCTTCAAGTCAGAATAAATTTGAAGAAAANGAAAAAGTTGGTATCAGGTTAATGAATCTTAGGTTTGCTTGGTGACATATGTGGAGCTGAGCCTGAACATTGGCTGGCTTTAGCCAGTAGGATAGGGTTAGCTGAAGGAGTTATGTGGGACTAAAAGATTCTTAGCTTTAATAGAAAGTAGATTCATCTAGGAAATTATGAAAAAGTGCTAGGACTCCTCTAGAAATGCAAAATTTGGAAAATAATTGCATAATTTTCCAACAGTATCCTCAATGTTCATGGAAGGTGGACATAGAACTGTGTTACATGATCCTGTTAGGAAAAGGTCCTGGGAGTCCAGAGTCATCTTGTCCTGTGACTAACTACTCTTTATTCTCAAACAAAACTACTGTATGGAATAAATACTGCATAGCCCTTACTTGATTGTAGGACACAGGAAAAGACCCCCTACTAGCACATATGGAAATGAGAATAGAAAAGCTTTTGAGTTTGAGTTCTGCTGCCTAACCTTTTCACTGGGACATCTTGTACCCAGACAGCCATGTTCACAAGAAATTCCACTTCTAGGCTGGTCCCTGGTCAGTCCTGTCTTATTAAGGAAAGCAAGATGAGATTTCATGGATCAGCTGGGGAGATTTGAAAGCCTGACATCTGGATCACAGAGATCTCAAATGTGTTTTTCTGCCAGCTTTTACTTACTGCTCAGTCCAATGATTTCTTCCTTTGTGGGCTAAATTAATTCTTCCTTCCTTTGCCCTCCAATGGCAGTACAAAGAGGGTGGCCCTTTTATCCAGAAAGTGCATGCTGACAGGGCTGGAGGGATGGTTTAGCCATTAAGAGCACATACTGCTTCTGAAGAGGACCCAAATTTGGTTTTAACATGGGTAGTTTCTAACTGGCTACAATTCCAAGGAATCTGACACCTTCTTCTGACTCTGCACTGACATACAAACACACATACACACAATCACAAAACAAATAAATTTAAAGAGAATGTGTCTACTGTTACAAGAGCATACATACAACAGAAGAGGAAAAGCCAGAGAAACTAGAAGACATGCTTCTCTGAAGCGGGAACTGGAGTCCATTAAGGCAACTAAGGCCCATGACTCACTCACCCCAGGCACAGAACCAGGGTGTTGCCAAAAGCTCCATAATTAAGATAAATAGTTTCATAATGCAGAATTTTAAAATTCAAGGCAAGAACATTAACAATAAATAAAATGCTAAAATTTTAAATAAAAACTGGCTTGGAATTTCTGATTTGCTCCATGTGTGGCTTTGTATAGAATGGAAAAGGAATGACTGAGGAACATTTACTCTCTGAGTCAGAATTTGTACTGATAAAAAAGAAGGGACAAATACAAAAAAAAAAAAANAAGCCAAAGAATAAAAATCTATTGAGCATTTCCCAAGTATGAGGCTCTGTGGTAAGCCCATATTCCTAAACTTTGGCTTGCAACCCCACCTGCGGTTACTGAATTTGAGGGTCACAGCAAAAAGTTTCTGAGTGCACAATGAGCAAAAATTAACCTAAAATCAATTGTGTAGCAAGTCTGAGGAATTTGTGGAAGTCTTTGACCATGCTGAGTTAAACAGTTTTGCANGCCTCATTTCTGAACACACAATGTGCACTTTGCACTGTGTACACCGTCAGGTAACAACAACAAAACCGACCTGGAATGCATAAGCTCAGATTAGAGACTGTTTTAGAGGGCCACTGTTCTGCTTTTACAGGAACATAATAATCAATTACAAAAAACAAAGATTTTTAATATTCTCCTGACATCATTCCTCAGCATTCAAGTACCAAATTAGTACATCTTTGGATTGAATTATGTTAAAATGTTTGATTTTGAAAATTGCTGTTTGAGTTGCTGACTTGACTTGCATTAAAAAAAAATCTCTAAATTAATTTTGGTTTGGGATTAGAACAGAATTTCTTGCAACTTCAGAAGTGTCCCTAAGCATACTTCTGTCATTATGTACTATGTATTTATGCAAAGCAACACTCAGCATTGATGATTATAAAATTAAAATAGTGATCAACTCTGTAAAATGTTGAATTATACTCAACATCCTGTATTACTGAATATTCTGGCAAGATTTAATTCTTTATGTAAAAATATACAAACACATCTATCTCATTAGTATGCAAATATGCTTTCATCTTTAATAAATGGTAAAATTATATGCATACCAAAGAATTGTTTTAAAATATTTTTCTTATGGTTTAGTTTCAGTAGATGTTTGATTTATATACTTATTTTAGATACCTATCTGGGATAGCAAACAATTTCTTAGGCAGAAACTTAGTAGGGAAAAGTTTAAAAGGCTAGTAAGCAATCCACATGCATTAACACATTCCATCCCCAAAACACTACTAAATAAACACCGTCATTGCCAACACACAGATAGGGAGGGGTGTGATCTTTGTCTTAGGGTCACGCTGTCAAGAGCAAATCTGGGTTGCAGCCTGAGGCAGGTAAGGAACATGGATGGAATCAGGAACNAGGAAGGAGCCAGGGAAGGAAGGAAACAGCACTGAGTGCTCTGTATTGGTGGGCAGCAGAGGAAACTAGAAGAAACAGCTGTGTGATGAAGGGCAGTTTAGCATCTCTGAACAGGAGACAAAAGCATATTGGAGATGCTCGCTGTCGTACTGGCACAAAATCTCTACTTAATGTTGGTCGTTTTCACATCCTGACATCTCCCAATTGACAAGGAAGTGCTTAGCATGCCATGAGCAGAATCGAGAGCCCAGCAGATGTGGCACATGGTGCGGGCGCTCTTTATTTAGCCCCCCAGAACAGGTCTCCCTATGCTCTTGGTCTTTAAATATTTTTCCATTAAACTCATAACACAGAGATATCTGTATATATTATGTATTTACTCTTTTATAGGTTACATCTATGTGTATTGCATAAGTGCTTAAAACCCGAGGCAACTCAGTGCAACAAGAATGATGTCTCAATTGCAGGAGAAGACATGTTGCGCGGGTTTAAGTATGATAGATGGGACGACCTCCCTTGCTTAGTAAACTGCAGTGAGAGAAACTGAATAACCCTGAAATTAGAACAAGGGTGGGAGGGGGAGGGTCATGCTGGTGTGATATCCCTTGAACAAGATGCAGAGAAAAGTAATTTACTCTGAAGTGACAGTATGAAGGCAAAAAGATAAACTAACAGGAGGGAGTTTAGGCTCATTAGCAGCCCGGTCTCAATATTTCATTATTAATGATAATAAAAAGGAGAGGGAGGAAAGGCAGATGAGCATGTGTGCCTCCCACCCCCCACTCCTCTTATACACATAGCAGATTGGAGGCTCACAATAGCTGGGGCTCCAGGACTCCCTTTAGAACAGGCACAACAAAAGATACCACTGCAGCAGGGAACTACCCAGCATGATGAAAAATGGG
Source organism: Neotoma lepida (assembly GCA_001675575.1). Classification (NCBI taxonomy): domain Eukaryota; kingdom Metazoa; phylum Chordata; class Mammalia; order Rodentia; family Cricetidae; genus Neotoma; species Neotoma lepida. The sequence goes on from LZPO01068100.1 coordinate 4,690, forward strand.
TTTGCATCTCTGGTCTGCCCACATGTAAATGTCTGAGTTGGTGGGGGCTCCTCTGCGGGATTCCAGCTGATATCAGTTTCTCTAGCAATGAAATCCCCAGCCGGTCCCCTGCAGCAGGCATGGAGNAGCAGCAGCAGAGGGGAGGCCGCCCTGAGCTGCCCCTGGTATTTCCAGGCAGCTCCCTGGGAGGAGGCAGTTTCTGCTGCCTGGACTGTCTGCACCTAAACAAAGAAGATGCAGCGACCCTGGGAATCAATAGCTGTGGTCTGGCTATAAAAAGAAACAGGATACATCCCAGAGATGATAGCTGAAGCCTAAAAATAAAATTCTACAGCAAGCAACCATATGGGATTCAGTTTAATTTAAAATGGCAGAGGAGCTTGCCCAAATAAAGAAAATGAAAATTGTCCTCTGTGCCATCATCTTGGATCTTTTGATGAGTTTTCCTGTGAATAACTGATACATTTTCCTCTAGACTTTGGCCATCATGATGCAGCCAGCCTGGTGCAGTCCTGCCTTCTTAGTTCCTTCCTGAACATCCTAGTATGTTCATATCAACACTACTGAGTTNCTTTCCTCAGCTGTGATTACCCAATGGCCCTGAGCAAATGTAAACACATTCGAGAGAGAGTCTTTAATGTTGTTGTATCCTTGTAATTAACATGGCAGAATTGTTCAGTTAGATCATAGGCAGAAAATGGTTACCTCTGTGCCAGGTTCTGGGCTGAGAGGGAGGGAGTGTAAAACAGACTAAATTTGTGTCCCCTTTCTTCCTGTGCTCCTCCTGAGGAAGTAAACACACTAATAACTACATTACAACAAAACTTGGTAAGTGGCATAAAGGATCCAGGTACTATGAAGAGTCCCAGTGTGTGCATAATGCTCTCTGTTGGGTCCTGTAGTAACTTCTTCCTGGACTGTCAGGTCCAGGAAGAAGTAACATTTAAATTGAAGCTAAAGGAAGAACCAGCCAGCCAATAACTCAGGAGACAGGAGGCTCTAAGTAGGGGGGGGAATCACTGAATGCAGGTCAAGGGTCAGATAAGAGCTCATCCAGTGAGAGAGAGAGAAGGGGTGGGGGGAACCATTGGCCAATGTCCTGAAGCAGGGTGGGGAGGGTTGGCATGGAGAGCCTCAAAGGTCAGCAACAATAGGTTGGGCTTTATTCTGAATGTAAAGAGAAGCTTTGCGTTATTTAAATCAAAGGAGAGATATGAATGGGCTTATCTTCACAAAGGGTCTTCCTGGTGGCAATGTGCAGGGTGAACTGAGGATGAGAAAAGTTGGGGAGCAGACAGGCCTGGTGGGGGGTTTCTTCATAGAATAGAGGAAANTTGATTGAACATGATGAACAGGGAGAAGACAGTCAAGGGAATTTTCAAGGAAGATAATGAAGGCAGCAAGAGAAGGCATCACCAAAGTGTCACATGTGCCCTGGACACACTGCAGAAAACCTTCAGTGCAGCAGTCAGTGAGTCTAGACATATAATTGGACTGACAGAAATGAAGGTACTCTAAAGAGACACTCGGGCTTCAACATATCAAACCACTAAACCCCAAAGAAATGGAATTTCCTCAGGAATCTCATTGTGAGAGAAGGAAAAGCCCACCTACCACCCCCGGGGCGGTGGNGGGGAGGAGCAGGGCAGCGCTTCTACCTAAAAAGAGATTTCATACAGTTCAAACAATTTGTTACTGGCTAGAGGCCTTGATCAGGTTCATATTCTCTGCCAGTTAAAGAATTAAAAAGCAGGAAAAATCTTGATGGTAACAGAGAGCCGCAGGAAAATCTCGGGCACAGCAAACAGAATCAGTCTGTAAGAAAGGCTTCCATTAGGGATAAAGAGCACACCCACCCACCAAGGCACACAGAGAGAAAGACACTCCACGATTGCAGAGGGGGCTCAGGAAGCTGAAGACCCCAGCTCTCCTTGAGGGCCGGGAGTTTGAAGGGTCTTGAAGGGGGTCTTCCTCCCCTAATTTATGATTGGTCAGTTTGAAAAAGACAGGGAGTCTGACAGATCCACAAGTTTGGGGTAAGCACATCCTGGTCTGGCCTTGAACTTGCTGGACCACCCACAAGCAGGGACCCTACTAGCCAGAGAAAAAGATCCCCAGGCTCTTGTTTCAAGTCAGGAGGATAAAGAAGAAGCCAGTCATCTCAGAAGTTCACTATCTTTATTATCTAGTCATGACCCCTCTTCCCTCTTTGTCAGCCTGTCAGGGAACCTATCTAAATCCTAGACCCTCATCATCAGCCCACCTTACAGGATTAGATTGAAGCTCAGCCAATGGTGGATCAATGGTGGGCCAGACCACATCCTGACCAGGACTGCTCAGGAGTATACATCCTTGGCCCTCTGTTTAAACTTTACTGTTATTTCAGGACCCTGACGGTCTTGGGGNAGTTTGTTGGATCTCTTTGCTCCTCTTCCCAAGAGATCACATTGAATAAATCTCCCTTCTCTGCATTCTACTATCAATTTTACTCTTTTCTTATTGAGGATGGGAGACTGAACCTAGCATGGTGTGACACCAAATCACCTGGGCACAGTTTTGATTTTGTTTTCTAAATCAAGTAAACAAAAGATCAAATTGGTNTGCTGATTTTGTTATGAGAGTTGTTAGGGTCAGAGCCTCAGCCTGCAGTCCTAACAAATAGCCACATGATAGTCCAACTAAACAGACAAACAATAGTAAAAAAATCAATGAAAGTAAATTTATTCAATGTGGCCACATTGGGAAGAGGAACAAATACAGAACACCAGTGAACCCCTAAGTCCATCTTTGGGGTCCTACTATAAAGTTTAGGTTTAAATAGAAGGCAAGAGGTATGCATAACTAAGCAGTTTTGGTCAAGGTTTGGTCCTGCTCATCATTAACCCACCACCCTTGACTCCAATCTCTCTTGCAAGGTGGTCTGACAAGTTGCCAGAACTGTGTGAGATAAGCATCAAGCCCCAGCCTTTTCCTTTCCCATCAAGACACTCCCAGGAAAATTCCAATTCCTTATAGTCATTGTCTTTATAGTCTAATAGCCAAACGGACAAGTGTCTCAAAAAAATATTCATTCCTGCCAGGATGGTTAGTTTATCTTCCAATGGACAATTATATCTGGCTTCCAAAGAACTTTCCTACTGTGTCTGAGAAGTGAGGAGTCATGTTTCTTGTCCTGGGTGTGATGTGGGATGTCTTTCTGTATGCTGTGAATATGTGTTGCTCCCATTGGTTAATAAAGAAAGCTGCTTTGGCCTATGGCAAGACAGGATAAGAGCCAGGCAGGAAATCCAAGCAGAGATACAGGGAGAAGAAGGGTGGGAGTCAGGNGCAGACATCATCCAACCACCCAAGGAGCAAGATGCCAGCAGACCAGTAATGCTATGGCCACATGGCAAAATATAGATTAATAGAAATGGGTTAATTTAAGTTGTAAGAGCTAGTTAGTAATAACCCCAAGCAATAGGCCAAACAGTTTGTAATTTACAAGCGGCCGTGAGACAGGGCGGGACAGAAAAAAGCCTCCTTTTATATGACTGTCATTTCTCTTTCCCCATATACTTCACNCTTCTTTATTTCTCTCCTAATTGCAGAACCTTGTGCCTGTTAGGATAAGTCAGACATAGTTCTGGAGCAGTGGCTACCAGTGCTGTCTAGTGGCAGCTGCATGGGCATCACCTAAACTTTCTCAGAAGTAGAATCAATGGCCAATAGACCCAGATCTACTGAATGGGAACTGGAGGAAGANACAGCGTGTGTTTTGACCAGCCCTGTAGTTGGCTCTGATCCATGATAATATGTGAGAACTCTGCTCTGAAGCTAGNCTACCCATACAGCGTCAGTGTCACACAGTCAGTGAAATGTGTCTGTTCTAAACTGAGATGTGTAAGTGTCAAATACATCAGATGCCAAGACTCAATGAGAATGCAATATTCCTCATCAATAATGAAATCTATGCTATACTTGGGGTTAAAATAGATTGCTAAAGTTAAAATAATTCTCACTTATTTTCTTTTACTTTGAAATATGACTACATGAAAGTTTAAAGTCATATGTGCTCTGCACCCTGTGCCTTTCTCACATAAGACTGGCTCTCCCACCTCAGAGTTTGAAGAATTACCCAAAAACCTTGTGTGTGCGTTCATGTGGTGCAGGTTCACATATATGTACATGCATGCTTTCAAAGGCCAGAGGACAACATTGGCAGTTATCCTCAGGTGCTATTGATGTATCCACATTGGTGTTTTTAAGATAGACTCTTGCAGGTCTGAGGCTTGCTGATTAGGCTAGGCTAACAAGTCTGTCTCTCCCACCCTCCTGCTGGGATTACAAGCACATGGCATCATCTCTGGCTTTTTGCATGGGTTCTAAATCTCAAACTCAGGACATTGTACTTACAAGGTAACAACTGAACCATCTTCCTAACCCTGCCCAGGAGTCTTACTGAAAATCAGGTTCTAATTCAGCAAGTCTGAGCTGAGGCTAAAATTCTGTTTTCCCATGGCAATGCTGCCTAACTGTGTACCACACACCAAGGAACAAGAAGCAACACGTGTTGAGGGAATATCTGAAGGCAAGTTTGACAATACCGAGCAAGCACAGACTGACAGCAACAGTCCCAAGTCTGCTTCTTATTAGCTGTGGTCCTGGGCCAGTCATTTTCAATAACAAAAAGGGGGTTATAAATAACCTCTTGGGCATGTTGCAAAGTTAAAATAAAATGATGTTGATAAAATTATTTTTGTATTATCAAGGCCAAATAGGTTGCTCAGTTCCTAACCCAATACACAGATATCTGGATAAGTGATAAATGGAAGCCATACAGACATATCCCTGCTTCCTAAGACAATTCAGGGCCACAACAAACAAAAAACAATTGTCCAGTTTACCTGTTACCCCACAGGCCTCCAAATTACTTCTGTTTGGATTATTCAGTCACTGTGGCCNGAAGTGGGACAGTGGTCTTAGGCAAGCATATATGTCAGAACCACCTGGAGTTCATGATGACTCTGTCATTTTCCCAAAAGACAAGGCTTCATTGGGGACAGTATCCTAGATACTAAATCCACAGCCTTGTTCCTTGGTAGGTCAGAGGACCCTTGAGAATGGGAGTCCCCATCAGACCAGGTTTTCTTAGTTATTATCAAGTAATCAAACTCTTAAAAGGAGCCACTTTGTGACCAGAAAGAAAAGAGAACAGAAGTGGCCAAGGGACTATGTCATCATTAGGGAGATGGGTTAGGTGGAGGGAGATGCTGAAAGCAATGGTTCCTTAAAGTGTCATTATGTGCTGTGCTGGAAGATCCCTACAGTAAAGATCAGCCCAGATTCCACTCTAGGGCTCTAGTGCTGGGAGTGGAGACAGAGGAGAGGCCACAGAGATGCTCACACATCAAGCATGTAGAGTGGCAAGGATTGAGCTAGGTCTTCGGAATGGGGAATGCTGCAATTTACTTTAACAGGAAGAGAGACTGCTCTATTACATGCTAGTACCAAGTAATTTCTCACACACTCATGCATATATATATAGATGCATTAATCTCACACCTAACACATCCACACACTTATATACTCACATACACATACACACTCATGTATACCCACACTCATGCATATATGCATACTCACTCATGAACATACATATACTCATACACATATATACAAACCACACAGTCACACACACACACTCAAAACACATATACTGAAAACCACACATACCCAGAGACACACAGACAAACATACACACACACACACACACACACACACACACACACACACTTCATTTATTCCACTCCCATCCCAACACAAAGGGGTGTGAGATACAAAGCTTCTTTCATGAAGGTCACTGAAGGGCAGAGAGGGGAGGCTGTGCCTGCGCTTTCTTCAAGCTGTCTTCTTTAGAAGGAGAAAGACTGTGCTGTTCAGAGCCAAGTCCAGTCCTGGAGCTCACACTCCAGCCTTGATGGAGGGACACGTGGTTGGTGCAGAAAGCTATGTAAACCCAGAGCTGCAGAACTGAGGGGGCTGTGGCACAGAGCCCCTTCTTCCTCCTTGGTCTTACATGTAATATCTTTAAAATGAGGAGGAAAATGATCCACAAGATCCCTTCAAGCCATAACTCCTATTCTGAAGGACAATTTTGTTCACAAATCATGACCTGGCTGCTAAGAGTCTCTTTTGCTGACAGGACAATATGTGGCAGCAACTTCAGAGGGACAGGAAGGACTAAAAGACCATAAAGAGGCTTCAGAGAATCAGGTCGGTAAGGCCATATGTAATGGATAATATTGATTGTCAACTTTACAAGGTCTAGAATCATCTGGGAGACAAACCTCTAGGTATGTCTCCATGAGGGACTTTGTAGATTAGGTTAATTGAGGTGGGAAGACACATGCTTAGTGTGGGTAGCACCATTCCATGTGCTGGTGTCCTGGCCTGAATCAAAAGGAGGAAGCAAGCTAAGTAACAGCATTGATCATTTAATGCTTTCCAACCAAGCATGTGATGTAACCAGCCCTCTCTTGTTTTAGCTGCCAGGCCTTCCCAATCTGGTGGATGGTNTGCCCTCATACTTAAGACCAAATAAACCTTTCTTCCTTTAAGTTCCTTCTTTTCCTTTGGTCGNAGCAAAGGAAGACATAATCTACCCAGGAGATGGTCTTCTACGTAACCACAGGTGCTTTTTCCCCACCAACTGGAAATGAGACGTTCACCTCTTACAGAGGGAAAAGTATGGATACATTCAGATCAGGACCAAGCCAGGGCATGAGATGAGTAAGACAGTTCCAATCAATTCATGAGATCTGTTATGTGGGCCCTCAAAAATACCTTAGTCGCCCTTCATGCCCAGTCCAAGGCCAGAGGCCTCTGTTATCTCTTGTCTTTCTTGTAATCAACCGTCATCTCAAGAAAAAGGAAATTAGGATTTAAGAACTCACTGTTTGCTACTCCTCCCAACTAGTCTTTGCAATAAGGCCAACACCAGCAAAAGGCCAGTGAGACACCTGTTTGCTCAGGATGCAAATGAAGAGGTGTTCATGTCAGGATGCTGAAAGTAAGGCTTATGCTTGAGCTATCCCACTAGTGGTACCTTCTTAAGTTTTGTATCTGGGAACCTTCCTGACCCTCTGAAGTTGCTCCTCCATATGTCCTGTCAACAAAAGACTTTTAGCAGGTGGGTCATGACTTATGAGCAAAATTCTCCAAAACAGCAGTTATNGCTTGAAGGGGCCTTGTGGATCATTTTGTCAGACCCCTCATTTCAAACATATTACATGTAAGGTCCAAGGAAGAAGGATGCTGCTGCCTATACCCTGTACCCACCTCAGTTCTGCAGCTTGCCCCCACACCCCTAGCCCACCCCATTCTATTTGTACTTGTATTTTGCTTTCATAAGTGGAATCCTCTATGGAGAAGCCAGACGGGAACCATAGAGCCACAGGGTGGAAATGGAGACCCATCTGTTTGCTGTACTCCAGCAACATGGTAGCTAGTATCACAGATGCTGGGGCATTTAGAAGAGTCTGCTAGATTAGAATTCTGGAGCCTGCACCTGCTAGCTGGTAGCCTCAGCCAACTTCACTTAAATACTAAGNTTCAGTTTCTAGGTCTACAAAAAGGAAACATTAGGAGTGCTGACCTCGGGGCATTACATTGAAAGGGGAAGATAAACGGTTCCAAACATCGTGTGGAAACAATACCTCAGTACATTTTAACTGCTCAGTGGTGTGATCATTGGTGGTGGTGATGATATTATGATCAACATTGGCTTTCATTGATTATTCTGATCACATTAACTCACCATGTTCAATGCTTTATCCTTGCTCTGGGGTCTTTGCTTTTTAGCAGGAATTAATATCTTAAATAATGGATCTGGATCTTCAGCAGTAAATTACTAGATGTTATCACTGAATCTAGACAAATTATCTTTTAGTAGGATTATGAGAGTAGCCCCAAGTCACACAGTGAATGCCATGCCTAGCTTTAATGGCTGACCGGTGCCCCTGCAGCTTTGCACATTAAAGAAATGGCTCTTCTTTCAGAATCATGAGCTAAATCCAATGGGGGAGAATGTGTCAGGCATTGCAATTTTGGTGCTGTTACCAAACCAGCATTTCCTAAATTTTTGCACTCTGGGACTCAAGCTGTGTCTCCTTCTCAGCTCATTGATTGCTTGACCCGGAAGCCTGACCCCAGCAGTACAAGGCTGGACTGTCCCTGCCTAACAGAGCCAGCTACTCTCCCACATACACCTGCTGCCTCTCGTGTGGGGAAGAAAAGCAGTGGCTGGTGTTAGTTGACCTTACTGGAGCAGGCCATCAAGTGCACGTGGATATATGCCAGTCCCTGAGCACAGCTCCAGTCAATCAGAATTGGCTCCTCAAAGGGTTCTAAGAAGCTGCAAAGCTACGAAGAAGCAGGCAAAGCCAAAGGGGGTCCTGATGGTGATGTGTGAACTAGGCATTCAGTCTGCAGCAGGGTCACCATCTCACCCTTCTGTCACCAGACCACTTTAACGAGGACAGAGATGAAATAGAAGTGACAAATGAGAAGTGAAGGCTGAGTTACTGCCTTTAGGTGCCTCGCTTGGAACCTGGTGAGAGTGCCCAGGGGAGAGAGCAGGTGGTGCTTGTANCTCCTGGGGCTGGCAACCCTGTCACAGCCACTAGGCACTGCTTGTTTCTATGCTGAGAAAACTCAATCAGTCCCCCAAGAAGCCCAAAAAGGCATCTGGCAGATGTCATTCTTATATCACACTGGATTGCACTGCCCAGCCACACACACACACCCTCCCCACCCCAAATGTCTGAGCCAAAGAGATTTTGGAAGATTCTAACATTAAAAGCACTAAGCCAAGGATAAGACAGAACTCCTGGGGCCACTGGCACCATTATCAATGGGCTCCTTGGTTCAGACTCCTTCCCTCACTTCTTTTTTTCCCCTTTGTTTCTGCCTCATTTTCATCCTGTGGTGAACTGTCCCATCCCCCATCCCTACCACATGCATACTATCCAAAGCCTATGAATATGTGATACCTTGCATACATTTATGTGTCACAGGCCTGAAAGAGGCTAGTAGCACAAAGAATGCATCTGATTGTGCCTTAGAAAAACAAGAGCCTCCTCCCTGCCTTCCTGAAAAGAGCCTTCAATGCTGACAACTCCCTTTGTGAGAAGAACAAAGACGGGCCCTGCAGAGGGCCTGTTGGGAGCAAAGAGAACAGCCACAGAAAAGATTTGAGGAAGAAAGTGATGAAGTGGACTTTCCTGCAGCCTGAGGAAGACAACCTAAAGAACAGAAAAGAGATAGCATGTGGCCTTGATGGGGGACAAGAGGGGGAGGGAATTCATAGGAAAAGAAGAATGCTTTAAGCCACAGCCTGCATTGGATGGACAAAATGCTAGAGGGGTCATTCCACTCCATCCAGTAATGCCTCCTGCAGAGGATACACCCTTTTTCCCTGAAAGCAATCAGGAGTGGGGCTGCAAGTTGAAGATCTGCTGGCAAATTATGATGCCTTGTGGAGGAGGCAAGATTTCAGGAAACGGGCTGCATGTGATTTTTCAGGGGCTGGGAACACAAGGACATTTCTTTACATATCTCTCAATACAGTGAGGTGGCCTTGGCATCTTCTGATCTTTGTACTTTGCCTATGCAATGATCTTTCCTCTGCTCCCCACTTCTCCCACTGCTCCATCTGCACTCACACAGTCGTCTTCCCAGGGACATTTCTGCCCAAGTGTGATTTTTGCTCATGTGGTCTGATTGGCTGAGTTCAGCTGAGAAGCAGAAGGAGACACCAAAGTGTAAACTTCAACACTGAGGGCCCACAGTGTACATCACCC
>LZPO01068101.1:0-14514 GCA_001675575.1 Neotoma lepida
GGCAGTTTTGTTTTGTTTTGCTTGGTATTTTTTCCACTGGTGACAGAGGGATGTCAAGAATTCTAGGTCCTAAAGTCAGCAGACTTTGCTTAAAGCTGGCATGTGCCCTAAGTCTGTGAGATAACTCACTCTGCAGACATTTATGTAGCTGTGTGGTTTACCCCTATTCTATTCTCATGGCTCTTCCTTGCTTTATCCCTTCCCACATTACTTGGACCTTTGTTTATCCTGTTTTTNAGGTTCACATCAGCTCTATGAATGATCTTGGGCTCTGTATTGCTGTTCCTTTGCTAGTTATGGAATCACCTTCTTCCACTTAGTACCCCATGGAGGTAGCCAGAGCTCTGGGAAGCCCCACACTTTCTACTGACTGCATCTCTCAGCAACCCTCAGCCTTTCACCTTTTCTATTTCACAGTTCTAATCTTCAGCATTCTACTCTCTTTACACTGCTTGCCCCTCTGTGTGTATGTGAGTGTGTGTTCGAGTGTACACGTGTGAGTGTGCATGTATGTATATATGTGTGTGTGGGTGTGTATGTGAGTGTGTGAGCATGTGTATGTGTGTGTATGTAAGTGTGAATGTGTGTGTGTGTATGTGAGAGTGTATGTGAGTGTGTCTGTATGATGTGTATGTGCCTGTATATGTATGTATGTGTGTGCATGTGCATGTGTATGTGCATGTGTGGGTGCGTATGTGTGAGTGTGTATGTATGTGTATATGAGTATGTGTGTGTGTGTTGGAGTCATTCCTATATTATAAAAGTATTTCATTTCTATATAAAACTATTTTATTCCTAGCTGCAATGAAACATTTCCTCTGCAGTTGGATGAAAACAAATTTTCCTTAAAACATTAATGGATTCAGTGGACCTTTTCTTTTGTTTAAAAAAGATCTTATTAACAGTCATTAAAAAACTAATTTTTGTAGGTTCTTTGTTTTGTTGTTTGTGTGTGTGTGTGTGTATGTGTGCATGTGTGTGTATGTGTTAGACAAATATTAACATTGTGCTACTTAATTGTTTTAAAAACACTAGTGGAAATCTTTTTTCAAGTTTAATATTTGAGTCATAGTATCATGAACTGGGTAAACAATATAAGTTTAAAACCTAAGTGTATTTAAGTGAAATAAAACTTCTCCTCAAGAAAAACATTATTTCTAAATATAGACTCTGGTTTTCATTCACCCTCCATCCTGTTTTAAAGAGCAAGGTTAGTTTGAAATATTCTAAATGTATATACTTAAGTACATCTGTTAGCTATACCATGACATATTAGAGAAAGGTCATGATGCCACAGCACTGGGGAATGAAACTCTATAAGGTGTGCAACAAGAATAAAAACAGCATCAGATTTTTATCATTAAGTATACACACTTCAATTAAAATGGTGCATCCCCAGCGGTTTTCCAAAGCCCTTACTGGTACAGTGGGAAAACAACTACTTGTGTTGATGAGAAAGAGAGGTAGACAGGCACACAGGCAGAGCATGTCCAGTTACGAAGCTTCCTCAGAACTTGCCAGAACAGATTTCTTCCACTATATTCACACAAATAAATGCTGTGGTTTTTATTAGTGGAGACAGTGAAGCTGAAAGCAACCTTCACCATGCACTTACACAACAACACTGGGGTGGAAATTACCCATGCTTCTTCCTGTCACTTAACAAGCAGGTCACAAAAGCAACACAAGAAGTCAGAATAAACATGGGCTGACCTCCAAGAACCACNGAGAAGCTGGTGGTCAAGAGGATGTAAAGATGAGCAGTTCAGAGATGGGTCAAAGGTCAGCTCTGCCAGTGGGTCAGAAGCCATGTAGTTTAATGAAATGGAGATAGAACTTTGGAAACACCAAAAAATGTGTGTCTTGGCTCAACTCTGTCCTTTTCTAGTAATGAGGCTTTGGATAAGTCTTCTAATTCTGCTGCTATGTGACTCCTCTTACAAAAGAGAAGTAATCATGTATGCTACCTAGTGTTCTTCTTAGCCTCAGATAAAAGTAAACGTGCTTAATAGCAGCTAACATTTATAGGATTCTCAGTATCTTGTATGAATCAGTTCATTTAATTATTCCAGTAGCACTGTAAGGAAGGTGCTATGATTATCCCCAAGGTCACACAGTTGACAATTGACACATCTTGCACTAACTATCCCAACAGAATGCTCCTAAACATGAATGAGACCATGTGTACTATAAAGTAGCTCCATGTTNCTGTATAGTTACATGATTTATAATAGATAATACATGTATTGATTATCAGATAGCAGTCATTATTTAACACACATTATACTACTTAGCACCAGCACAGGCCTTTCAAATTATTTCTGTGACATCTCCATTCACCAAAAAAAAAAGAAACTGAGACTGAATTTAAGGTTCAGAAATAAAATTTGAAGTCAGGCAAAATTTTTAAACCCCAAAGTATGTTTTATCTTTTACCTTTCTGACAAATTTGATGCTGTCCCTGATGGCTCCCATCACCATCCTCCCCGGCCCCTGATTCTCACGCTTTCAGCTACTCCTACATCTCTAAGGATGCCCAGCAGTGAAAATCTCCATTTCAAGCCAACACCCTTCCTCTCACTGTGACCCTTCCTTGCTCCCTTCAGGTTCCTCAGTCTTTTCCTGTGTCCTGACTTTATCTTTCAGTGTGTGAGATACAGCCTTCATTTCTCCATCCCTTCCAGGCTTGAATCAANCTCTCATGAACCTCATCACAACAACCTTCACTTCCTTTCACCTTCTGCTTCCCACCTGCTTTTCTTCCCCAGCTTCCTCAGCCTAAAAGGCTTTTTTCTCTCTGTTGTTATGACCCTCCATGTCAGGTTTCTGGAAAAGTGACAGTGTTCAGGCCTTCCTAAACCCAACCTCTGCTCCCTCCAACCCACTCAATATACAACTAGTACCAGAGATTTTAGGGCCACCTCCTTGGTCCTGACATCTATAAGAAAGATAAATTCAGCAACCTGTACCTAAGAAGAAAATTAAAGAGACAAGTCATAGATAATAGAATTTATTCAATGTAACCACATGATAAAATACATTTTACACATGTCATTTTTCTGTCTGTCTTCTACCTTCTCTCTTCCTAAAATGTCTTTCCTCACTGCTTACTCTTCTTCCAACATAACCAATTTCTTCTTCTGTTCTACCTGAAATAGTTTCCCTGGATACACTGTTAGAATCAACATATCATCCTAAGATGCCCTTCCCTTCTCTGTTCTTTGTGGTATCAAGAGCTATCAGTTTTAATTTTCTCTCAGTTACATAGTCCTACATCAGGCCTTCTCCATAAGCTATATGATGATAGTCACTTTCTTGTCCATGCAGGACCAGTTCCCATCTTTGTACAAACACCAAGACAAGACAGTGTTATTTGCCCACAATTCATGTGCTTTGACAATTGTACTATACTCANGTTCAANCACAGGTCTTTATACTTACAAAGCAAGCACTTTACCAACTGAAATATCTCTCCAAATCCANTTCCTTTTTTTTTAGCAAGAATTTTTCTCTGTTCATTTTTCTCTTTCAAAGGTCAGTATAGAAAGTAACATATAGTAGAGTGTAGATATTAGTCATTTTCCTTGCCTTTCTGACATCCACTCCCTTTCTAGCAACAATGTTATCTTGATTTTCCTTTTAGAAATCATACTTCCCTCTCTAGCTACAATACCGGCAAGTGTACAGATCTAGAGTACTTACATTTCTAGATCTAGGAATGGGGAATTGTGTTACTTTCTATTACTGTGACAAAATATAGTGACTAAGACAATTTATAAAAGAAAGCATTTAATTGAACTTATGGTTTCAAAGGGTTAAAGTCAATGATAGAAGACCAAAGGCATGGTGNCAGGAAGAGCTGAGAGGTCACATCTTGATCCACAAGTAGGAAGCAGAAAGGGAACACTGAAAACGACACAAGTCTTTTAAAACCTCAAAGCTTGCCCCCAGTCACACTCCTCCTCCAACTAGTCTACATGTTCTAATCCTTCCCAAACAGTNCTACCAACTAGGGATCAAGTATTTAAACATATGAGCCTATGGGAATTATCCTCATTCAAATTATCACAGACATTGTACCAAACCAATCAGAAAGTCAGTCTCTAGGATGCATATTTGGGAAAGAGTGATACAGAGAGTGAGAGTGGTTGACGTTAACTCATCCCAGAAGAAAGTCTTGAGTTACTATACCAGGATTCTCCTAAGANATGCTGATCTATATTACCCCCAAAGGCACAGCCAGTTTTTTCTATGCATGTCACACATTGCCTCATGACCTTCAAACACTTCTCTTCTTTGGCGAAACCACAAAATCTGTTTCTATCATTTGTAACCCACCAAACACTGAGCAATATACACACATTTAACAAGTGTTTGCTGAAGAAATGATGACAAAAGATGGGAAGATCTGTTTAATTAATTAATTAACTAATTAATTAATTAATTAATTAATAAAGATTTCTGAGTAAAAAGGAACTAAAACTCATCGAAGCCTGGGAATTTGGAAAGAAGTGTGTGCTCTAGATAGCCAGCTAATGGACACAGAGCACTCCTCTGCATCTAGACCACAAGACAAACGGGTCAAGCTAAAGAGAGGAACAAATGGGGTGGCATGGTGGGATGACCAGGGAAATGAGGCAGTTAGTGGAAGGAAGAACGAAGCAGATTTTAGGAGAGAAGAAAGGTATCTTGAGGATGACTGGAAAGCTTGAAAACACTTATTAATCTATTGGAAAACTCTCCTGGAAAACCTTCATTGCAAGCCCATTAAAGATTTACAACACATCATGAAAATCTTAATGATTACTGGGAAGAACGCTCCTTGAGAAAATGTAATCATTCTCTTTGCATATTTCTTGGGAAGGTATCAACAATTTTCACCTAACTCACTGGATCCTATAGATATATACATATAGATAGATACAGATATATGTATATGGATTGCTTTTCCTAATTTGGAGCTGTATATGCAGTGTGTATAGTATCTTGGTACTCAATAATGTAATCACACATTTAATTCTACTATCTTTATAATTTTTTTCTCTTCACAGCTATTCAGTGAAGGTCATTTTTTCCTTTACTCATCATATATAATAAAGATTGTAAGCAGGGGTGGGGGAGGGAAGAGGCAGAATGTTTTCCCTTAAGAGAGGGTTTTTCAGATGTGCTCTGTAATTTGTCATCCAGAGGAAAGAGTGTATCATCACTGCTTTAAAAAATAAATGAATTACATGGGCTTGATGCACAGCAGGCTTGCAGATTTCATGCTGCCTTTGTATTGAACATATGCTTGCTCTCTGCTGTCTTCTCTCAGATTGCTGTAGACACGCAGGAGATAAAACAGACAGGAAAGCGGCCAACAGCACAGCAAATGGCTTGATAGGTCTCCTCACTAATAAGATACAAAGTCAGAACCTACCTTCCAGACAGGAAATTAAATACTTAGAAAGAACCCACCAACCCCGTCCACAGCCTAATGTCTAAGACTTTCCCCTCATTACCACTTCCCTCTCCTTGCCTAGATGACTTCATAACATCAGATTCATATGAAAAGGGAAAAAATCCAACATAGCTAAACATATCTCAGGTTTATTCAAATCCTCACAGCCATACAAGACATTTTCTTCTTTCTTCCAAGATGGGCCAGTCAGTGTGGCATTACTGTGTGTGTACTGTCAGGCCTATATTTTCTTGGTGTTGGTTTCTTAGGTAGCTTGTATCCACCAGCTACCTAAGGTCACTTTGCTAGCCTCTCCTCTGCTTCACCCATCCTCTTGCTGCCAGCCCTGTCCCCAGAGCCTAACTCCTTTATCTCCTGACGTGTTCTAACCATAGTGGGTCACAGTTTCTGACTTTCACTCCTTTGGGTACTGTGCCTTGTGTTCTCCATANGTACTGACTCCCATTAGCAAATGGCACAATGCTTGGATTCCCATAACTGCAGGAGTATGTGGATATGTGTGGGCATATGTTTTATAAACAAATGTGGATACATTTGCTATGAATCCTTCTAATGGAAGTCTGTTTGATTACTGGGTTAAACTGGCTATTTTCCTTTGTTTAGCTTGTTAAGAATGGAAAATCCTGGCCAGTGAGATGGCCCAGCTGGTAGATGTACTGGCCATCAAGCCTGACAACCTGAGTTTGATCCCCTGAACTCACATGGTAGATGGAGAAAACTGACTCCTGTAAATCGTCCTCTGGCCTCCATATGTGTGCCATGGCTCATATATGGTAACACACAGAAAATAATAATAATAATAATATTAATAATAATAATAACAATAATACCTTTTTTAAAGAATAGAAAAGCTAGGCCTGACTATACGAATGAAAAAGTGATCCNATTATTACTAACAGAAAATATTTGTGAAATGCTAACGTGTGCTTTATATTGAATACATCACACACATTACCCTCAAAAGAGTGCTTTGTGGCAGTATCATAATTTCTTTTATTCCTATGCAGATCAAAACATATTAATTCAGGAGGTAGCATCTTCTTACAAATGTCATGAACACACAAGCCTTGCTATACTGAGGACCCTGCTGGGATACGATCTCATTTCCAAACAGATACTTGTCTTTAAATGTGGGGCCACTTATTTAGCATTAGCAAGTAATAAATGTTACCATCAGATGTGCAGATAAGACTTGCAATGAATTAATTTCCTGGCTGGCATATTTAGGAAGAACAATTGTTCTCATTTAAAATAAAGTGCATGTGTATCCTCTCAACCATATACATGACATAATAATTTTTAATCACAACCAATACTGCTTCACTTTTTATTCAACAAAACAATTGGGCATTATAAAATTGCAATCACCACCCTAGTTTGCTACAATTAATATCAAATTGAAAGGTTCTTAGCCCAATCTTCACAATCTAATTGGAGAAGCTATTTTCAGACCAATTGGCTTGATTCAACTCTTTTATTCTTTGAGCAAGTTTTAGCTGGATTCCAAACTGATTGGGAGATAGCCAACTCTATATTCTACTTTTCAGCATGTATGCTGAAGGCTAATGGCACCAGTGGAATGTAGAGCACCACTATCAAAGGCTCAAGTTTTAGGCAAAATGCCTGTTCAAATGAAAGTGTACATTGGGTCTTATCTGAAATAACAAGGGGATTAAGTCAGAAAGCAACTTAAGCTACCATCTCCAGTTAAGTGGAATTGCTGGTATACTGTTTGTAAATAAAGGGGTATTCATCATTCCTCTGTGCCTTATGTTACCCAAAAGATATGCAAAAACAAATGCTGCATTGCCCCAGTGGGTGTGCATCTTACAATTATTTTATTTACCATAAAATGCAAAAGGAGGTGGTTGGGAGAGGGGGTTACAAATAATTCAGTATGGAACACAAAGATCTAGAAGACAGGATGGTGGAGGACACAGGNTTGGGGAAGTGAGGGAGGGAAAGAAAAAGAAAACTGCTTCAGAAATTTCACTTGCGTGGCAACTGACAGTGGCTAAGCACTTTGGGATTCAGCATGGAAAACAACACCCTGTATGTTAACTTTAAGTAACACTCTGATGGCTTTTCAACATTAAGACACACAGAGCTACAAACTTCTCCCAGGACTGATTATGTCTTACTCAAGGATCTCCAGCTTTAACCTTCACTCCAGTGCCCATTCTGAACAGTAACAGAGAAATTGTTGCTACAATTGAAAATAACATCTCATCTCCACCTATTTGAAAAGGGTCTCTGCTACCCTTAAGTCCATCTCACCTTACATCTTGGTCTGTGTGCCAGGGAGCTAATAGCATCCCAGGGAAAAACAAGTCAAGGCCTGTGCTCTTCATCATANTTAACATGGTATTTGATCCCTTAATGAATGCTAGGGACAGAGGGTGGGAAGGGAGTGAGTGAGGAGCTAAAAACACTANGAAGCCTGCAGAAAATTTTGTTCAAAACAACAACAAAAACTAAAAATAGCCAGGCAGTGATGGCACAAACTTTAATTCCAGCGCTCTGGAAGCAGAGGCAGGCAGATCTTGATGAGTTCAAAGCCAGCCTGGTCTACAAAGTGAGTTCCAGGACAGCCAGAGCTATAATATGGAGAAACCCTGTCTCAAAAAAACAAACAAAACAAAACAAAAAACAAAAAACTAAAAATAATCTTTGAAACCAAAGATTTAATTTACAGTGTGAAGGTATGACACAGATGAAGTAAGTTTGTTCATGAGAAACAAACTGATGATATTAGCAGTGATGATATTAGCTGAGCCTGCGTGGGTCTGTGTCACGTCCTGTGCTTATATGCTGTGGTTGTCAGCTTGGTGTTTTTGTGGGACTCCTAACAGTGTGATATGGGGCTGTCTCTGACTCTTTTGCCTGCTCTTGGGACCCTTTTCATCCTATTGGGTTGCCTCACTCAAACCTGATATGAGGGTTTGTGCTTAGTCTTATTGTATCATGTTATGCCGTGTTCTGTTCATATCTCTGAGAAGCCAGCTCTTTTTTGAAGGGAACAAAGGCAGAGTAGATCTAGGGGAAAGGTAAGGTGTGTGTGTGTGTGCGGGGTGGGGAGGCGACTGGGAAGAGTGGAGGGAGAAGAAACTGTGGTCAGAATATATTGTATGAGAAAAGAATTTTTTAAAAAGATAAAATACTTTTAAAAAAGACAAAGTGAGATATCCTAGACCCAGAAAGACAAACACCACATGTTCTCTCTTATTTGTGATTCCCAGTTCTGAATGTTTAGATATGGATCTATAACCTAGAGTCACTGCAGAAACCAGGGAAGTAAAAAAGGCACCAAGAAGGGATTCAAGAAGGATCAGAAGAGTGGAGAACAGTAGGAAGAGGAAAATACTGGGCGGGGGGTGCTTTAACTGGAGAGGAGGAGGGAGGACAATACAGAAGGAGAAGGTGGGAGCAGAAATAAACAATACTTAGGGTGTTTTAAAAAGACACAAGGAATCATTNTAAGTTTACCTAAAATTGTATATAATATTTAGGTGTGTACTCAAAGAGATACAATTCAAGTGAAGTTATAACACTTGGGTTGACACTGCTTCCCCAAAGTGCCATAAACTAACAAAAACCCAGTACTGGTATGAGAAACATCCTCAAGTTGTTAGTCATGGAAGTCCAAGAGACCCCCAAACAATATAAGGTATTGCTTTTGGTTACCTCTTAGAATTTGAAGGAAAGGCCTTATTGCAGAAGACATCACACTCTTTGGCCCTAGGAGTAGGAGGAATCAAGCTAGAACTGACCTGGAAACTGATTCCCTAGGGAGTGGCTCTCACAGTATCAGAAGGTGCTATGCAGGCTGCTAGGAAAGGGAGCAATCAGCAGTCCTCTCCAGCTATGTTAAAGCATCTACCCTATGAACCACAATGATGAGTGCACTGGAAAGATAACCGCAATAGTTCAATAGTGGCATTTTATATTGGGAATAACTAACAATGCTTTAATTTGACTTAAGCCTAATTCANCGAGAGAAAATTCTTGCACGGTACTGTAAACCTAGATAGCTAACCATGCTGGAGAGGAAAACCTACTACTGCCAGGTTCTTAAACCAAATACAATTTCTGTTTTCTAAATGCCTATACTTGTACTCGCAGATAAATATCACTCTCACCCCTCATTCAAGAAGCATCTTTTTGCCACAGATGAAGACCATTACAGAGAACTTGTAACTGGTCAGACTGCAGAGAACAAGTGACTGACTGCAGGGTTCTCAGCCCCAAATGATACATCTGCAACACAATCCCTACACCTAATGCTACAGGGAAAAATCCTTGAAGAGGGGGCAGAAAGACTGTAAGAGCCAGAGACCTGTTAATACACAGTGCCCAAGTCATGGCAGGGAAAGGCACGTGTGGACTCACAGCAATATGTTATGTGAACAAGACCAGCAGAATGACACCACCAGTAAAAATGCCAGCATTGACACTCCACATGGTTTCACCCCTAGACTAAAAGCTACAGCTCGTCTCAAAGGCCAATGAGGGAGGGAAGTCAGTTGCTTCTAGGGACAAGCTCCAAATAAGATATGCACTCCCAAGTAGCCAGCCCTGAATAGTTTCAAATATGAGCAAAGCTAACTGGACTCAGTAGATTATACATAGATACATACATACATGTGTGCATATATATACACATACACAATTATATGTAAGTATATACATGTGAGGAGAGATAATAAATCTAGGAGGGGACATGGGAGGAATGAAAGAGGGAGAAGTAGAAAGGAGTAATGTAGATGAAGTGATCATGTATGTTTTCAAAAAACATGAACCTCTTTTAAAAAAAACCTCATTTTTATAGAGTACTACTTTGGGCTAGGAGCCTTTCTAAGGACTCACCCAGCTGGAGGGGGAACCCCAGGCAGAGAAGTCAGTGTCCAAATCACAGGAAGAACAGAGCCAGGATTTGGACTTAGATAATCTAAATCAGAACCAGCATTCAATCCACTGTGCCACAAAGAATATGCTATGATTTAGTTTTCTGCAACCTCCTATTACAGAACGATTACTAATTACAAATGTAGCTTTCCTATTGATTTAAACAGTCTTGGCAGCACTGGTTGCTGTGTGTCTTGTATTAGAAAATACTTGGCCAATAATCATCAGGGGAAAAACACAAATTAAAACAAATTGCTGTAATTTTAAAAATAACACAGTTATAAGTTTACTTTTCAGCCTTTTCATTAATTCACACAAAACTATTTCCATTGAACCCCAACTAAAAAGATTTTGTGGCACTTAAGAATTGAGCACTTCTTTTCTTTGCTCCAAATATGCAATTTCCTCCTTGTTGAGCCTTTTGGTTTATCATGGTCCTGCTTCAAACTGCCAGCCTCAAATTCTCTGGCCTCCCCTTTTGCCAGAGAAATCATACCTCACTTTCTCAGTGCAGGGTACCTTCCCCTAATCCAAAGTACGTGGGAGCAGAAGTGTTTCAGATTTACGAGGGTTCTGCTGTTTGTGTGTTTGTTTTAATTTGAGAATATCTGCCTAGACCTTGATGGGTAAGCATCCAATTTCTAAAACTCTGAAATGATAAATGTTCCAGAATCCAAAACCTTTATAGTTGTAACACATCAGAAGTTTGAGCCTGCAGAGTTTTTCCAGGTTTTTGGGTCAGGAATGTTCAACCTGTAGCCTGTATCTATCTATGCAGAGGAAATCTCCCAAGTGTCTTGAAAAATATGACACCTCCTTTGTGATTAAAACCCATGAAGAATGCAATGCCAGTGTTTCTGCTCTCTCTACTCCTTTCCCAGCAGGAAGCAGGATTCTTANGGTTAGGTTTAGGGAGAAAAGAGAAGTCAATGCCAAGGCAAAAGGTAGCTGAAAGAGAAACCATTACTGCCCCTTAACTTCCAGTAGGAAAAAAGAAAACTTGCTCAGTACACAAGTAGTATCTTCTAGGTGTGAGAAGGAATCTGAGTGAAAAAATATGAAATAGACATAAGTAGACCACATTTCTCTTTAAAATGGTCAATTGCTTTCTCCAAGCCTGGTGTTAGGCAAAGAGATTTTTGCTCCTGCAGAGGGTAAGCCCTTATCCACTTCCTTCTCAGTTGTGTAATTTTTCAAGAATTTCAAAAATGGAGAAAATACTGATAAACTTACTTTTATGTCTCTTCAAAATATTGAAATAAACTTTTCTTTCTTCCTGAAGAGTTCATTCTTGGACTTCAAAGCACTGAGAAACAATAGGTTGGAAATGAACTCTTGTCTTCAACCCTGAGCCTAAGCTTACCAATGACATGACAGCATTTATATTTGGGCTCCCTCTTTGTCAGTTTTATCTGAAGTAAAGAGCAGTTAACTCTCAAACAGTAAGCGTCGTGCTTAGAGTGAGTACTCACGGACTCTCTTTGCATTTACAAGAGAAAAATAACACAAAAGCAGAGCTTTCTGAGTTGCACTGAACCACCCACCTACTTCAGTTCTAGGAGAAATACCACAGGAGCTACTTCATGATTGCTCTCTTAGCAGACTCCCTTTAAATGACTGCTGTTGTGGCTTCCCTGTCAACAATGTCAACAGTCTTGATACTGACAACACAGTTACTGAAATATAAAAAGGGAAGAAAAGCTACTTGAGACATGTTTTACGAATATTCCCAGCCAACAATCAATCAATGTTGACACCTGTGCACAATCACCCCTGTCTTTATACCTGGTGTCCACTGTAATCGCCAGAGGCCATCCAGATTTCTAAGTCCTCATGATAAACCAGCATTCACCCTGTCAACCATATAGAAGACCAAAGAAACCACTTTCTACCAAAGTGGACAAGTTATCTGTAATGAAGGAAAACACAGTTCATTCACAAAATACCATTGTGGCCTAAAACTGGAGAAAAAGATAAAAAANTTTTAAAAGATATTTTAACAAACTTAAGGTAATACATGAAGACATTTCTGATGTCTCAAAAAATAGACAAAGGTAAGTATGAAAAAGAGGGCTGATTGCTTCTACTATGAAGATCCAGGTCTTAAAGAATATGTCCTATTCCTAGTCATTCCTCAACACAGGCATATCCAAATCTTAGACAATGTGGATAGATGATTTTAATTATGAAATTTAGGACAACAGTAAATTTCTTAATGTTAACACAAACAAGATTTTGCAAAATATAACAGTCTATTTTCATCTACAAAAATTATCTGGCAAACCATGTTCTATACTAAAAATCACCAGGTACCACCCATCCCCCAACTTATTACCAATAACAGCTATGACATTTCTGTAAGAGAAGCAGCTAAAGGAAAGGTTAACAGAGGCCACCTTTGGGTGTCTTTTTCACTGGATTTGAACAGGTTTCTAGTATATGAGAATTTATGAGCAAAAGACATGAATGCAAACATATTTCCAACAGCCAAAGAATGTCAATTTGAGTGCAACTCTGAGCAAGAATCATCATTTCTACACTGTTTGTGGACAACATGAAAAGCAGGACCTTTAATCATTACTTTCACTGGTGTGTTCAAAGTACCTGTTTATTCTTAAAACAACAAACATAGAGAAAATCCTTCAAGTAAGAAAACAATCACAACCAAAGATGTAATTTAACCCATTGAATATGAATAAATGTCACACTTTCCTCTAACTCAAATGACTAGCTGTGTGCCACACCCTTTTGCATGATTTCATAATTCTGAGAACTCCACCCATAAGATAACCTACCAGCATCTTATGATCTCCCTTTCTTCTATGAAAAGC
Organism: Neotoma lepida; assembly: GCA_001675575.1. NCBI lineage: Eukaryota > Metazoa > Chordata > Mammalia > Rodentia > Cricetidae > Neotoma > Neotoma lepida. The sequence continues at coordinate 13,198 of LZPO01068101.1, forward strand.
TGTTAGTAAACTTCTAGAGAAGTGAATCCCATACAAGCAAGAATATGCTGTTTGCCTCTTTCATCTTTTAATACAGCATTGGGATAGATTATATTATTTATAACTCACAACTTGTCTATTTACTTTAATAAATTTATTATCAAATACATGAAAACTTTTCTCTCCATATTTGCAATTTGCCATTCAATTTGATTTTCAGATTCAGTAAAGGGTTGCATACAATGTGACCTAGCATCATGTTAAAATTTAACTGTCATTGTAAGAGAGTTGAGAAACTAGAACTTTGAGAGGTGAGTAGGTCATCAGACTCTGTCTGCACAAGTGGATTAATGCCATGATCTTGTGAAGAGACGAGTTGTGAATGAGAAGATAATGAGCTAGTTATACTGGGGAGTTTGGCATGCTGCTTCTTGTATGTATGCTCTCTTGCAATGGATGCCTTCTACCATGAAATGATGCAACAGGAAACATGGTCTCTCAATATTAGACTTTGTTTCCTCCAGCTGTATTTATCTTCCACCTATGACTTCTAATTTGTCTACCCTGCACTATTCTGTAATGGCAGCAGAAAATACACAAAGCAGGTTAATGGCACATGCTAGGGACACAGTCCCATCTTGTGTTCCCTGTGAAGCCCCTCTATGAGAAAGCAAGACCTCCTCTTGAATTGGTTGAATCATTTGTTCAACTACTTTTTGCCAACTAAAGAAATTACATAGGAAAAAAAGCACATATGTAACCATGAAATCCAGGAAACACACAAGTACAAACTACCTGGCAAAGAGTAGGAGTGGATAAAGTCAAAATTTTCTTCCTTTTCACTGTAGCTCAGATTGTAGGAGTCACATAAACATGAGTGTGTATGGACGCAGATGATCTGAAAAATGCAGAAGGAGCTGATGATGATATACTTTGCTTCCCATCATAGTAAAATCAAGGATATTCAAGCTGTTTCTTATCATTTTTGTCGCATATTCAGGCAATGCAGTAGGAAACTGGAGCTAATCAAATAGGGCCACTCCAAGAAACCATCTATAGAATGTCATGGAAGCCATCTAGAGAATGTCACAGAAGTCTTGGCTTTTGCAACAGCTGAGAACAGGCTACCATATGTGCTGCAGGGAGCACAGTGATGCTTCCCACTGGCTTCTGAGTATTGGAAGGTGGTTACTGCATTGTCCTTGAGTCAGTTACAAACAGAACTGCTTACCCGGGTTCTTCTCAAACACACCTGTCTACATGTAATCATGTAATCATGTGTTCCTGACCTGCTTAGAAGGGAATGATACAGTCTCATTTGTCATATAGGAAGGACAA
>LZPO01068102.1:0-14497 GCA_001675575.1 Neotoma lepida
AAAAAAAAAACAGCTAACAGCACAAAATATTTGTCACTTTAACTTGGAAAGAAAAGAAAAGATAAATTCTGAATGGTGCACTACCACTAAGAAGTACATTGGGCACTTTGTCTTTGATTTTTCAAATTATCAGGGTTTTGATTTTTGCTTGTTTTTTTGAGATAGGGTTTCTCTGTGTAGCCCTGGCTGTTCTGGAACTGAGAATCTGCCTACCTCTTCCTACTGAGTGCTGGGATTGAAGGTGTGTGCAACAATGCCTTGCCCTCCCCCTATAAAATTTAGAAGGCTCAAGTCAGGGTTTCTCTAGATGTCTACAGTTATCGTTGTTCATAACTCTAGTCTCAAGAAGTAGCATTCCAGCAGCTAATAAAGATCAGAGGAGAGTGGCAGACACAGAGGAACATGAAGTGTGTATTTTAATAACAGGTTATACTAATGTTAATTCCTCACATATACAATGATGTCAGGGCATACAGTAGCACCAGCCTTCTTGGTTTCACCAATTCCTTGGATAAATAAATGTGGGTTTGCCTGTGAGTCATCAGTGAAGAGATGTCCTACATCTTGCATCAGGATATTCTGATCAATTGGTATAGTGTTGTGTGTAATTGTTTATTAATTATTGTTTTCTTGCTTTTTTATTGTTAAATGATTTTCTACAATGTAATTTGATCATATTCACCCTTTTCAACTCTTCCCAGATCTACCCCATTTTTTTATCTTTATGAATGAATCTGATTCACGACTTCTATGAAGAATGAATCATCCTCTATATTTATTTCTTCTATAGCAGTGGTTTAAACAAAACATCTTAAAGGTGTACTCTATTTTTTAAAGGTTATATCTCATAGATGATGCAGTATTAATCTTGTCTGCTTATTTGATCATAAGATTTCGAACGTTAAAGTCTAAAACTTAAATTATTTTACAGGATTACCCCAAATCTCTATATAATAGCAAAGAACATACTGCCTAGGAAGTGAGTACCTGGCTTCCATTAAGTAGGAATGTGTCATATTTAATTGTGTATGAGGAAAGGATGTATTAACAATTTTTCCTTGATTACATATTTTAATAAAAACTGAAGTAGTGCCATATATAATCCCAGTCTTCACATTTTTCTCTAATGACGTCCAAGGAATGCTTAATAGCCCATTGTTGAGCTTTGGAGCAAAGCATCAGTTTTTAAATCCTGTGAAAATGTGTTTCTGTGAATGAAACTCATGTCTCCTTAGGACTCTTGATAGTTAATATTTTCATAGCATTTTCAGGATTAACTAATTATGAATGTCTTTGCAGGGTAACTGGGATACTTCTGGCAGTGAACTGAGCGAAGGGGAATTAGAAAAGCGCAGAAGAACCCTTTTGGAGCAACTGGATGATGATCAATAAATTATACCAAATATATGTTTATAGTATGATTTAAAGTCTAATTCAGACCAGGGATTATTTTAAGTTCGATTTACATAATAACACTGGGTTTTAATTGTGTCACAGGAAAAAAAGTGCATTTATGTATTGTTATTGTGGACTTTATAAAAGCAAAGGAAATTGAAAATAACTTGATTCTGTATCAAGAATCATATTTTCCTACGTCATACCAGTCTCTCTGTGACCCTTTCCTAGGGCACTGCAGGATGGATTAAAAGTGGCAATTTACTGATAGCTGCAGACGTCTCTACTTTGTTCTAAGTCATGAGGTGATTTGATTTACTTTATAGAAGTTGGATTTTGAAGATACAATGAACATTTTTTGATAATGTAGTACAAAAAAAAGCACCAGCAACCCATGATAAAACTGCTTTTTTGTGCACTACTGAACTGATTAAAGCCAACATAATCTTTTATGGTGAGCTCTTAAGAAATAGGTGTTTTTGATGGAAACTTGGTAGACCTTTAACTGGCGGTGCTGATGAGCACTGCTGTAATAAAGCCACCATTATTTTTTATGAAACATCTGAATACATTTTAAAACGGCTATGAGGGCATTATTTTGAGCATCTATTTTGAGGTGATGTTTTAAAATAGCTACCATCAAATCAAATTGTAAATTACTTTAAATATATTGCCTTAAGGACCTACTAAAGAATGTGCCACCGAACTTTTGAGTGATAGTTGAAATATCCTTGTAGTGGGGGGAAGAAAAATCAATGTTGACTTAAACATTTTCTTTGAATTTTTAATCCAGTCTTTCTCTTTCACTTTTTTTTAAATTCCATTGAGGAGGTTGTAAATTGCCTTCCCTACTCACTGAGAAGTATTGACTCCGTGGTACACAGTCTAAAGCATTTCTGATTTCAATATTTTTGTACATTTTTATCTATTATTAAACCTTCTCTTGTAGTGTGCACTAGTGTTTATTTCTACATAAACTACTCAGCTCTAAGGAAATTGTATGATCATTTACAAGATAATAAATCCCTGAAATTTTGTTTCATCCTACCCATGGTAGCTACATTAATTTCCTTTTTTAATATTTATGAACATAAATCAGTGCATTTGAGGTCCTTAAATGTGTTTTCACTATAAATTTCCTATGGAATATTTTAGAAAGGCAATGGCTTAACGATAGAATACACTTTACATGCTAACTTTTGAAGGTTAGTAATGTGATTTATACTATTTTCCTTCAGTGCAGGAGGGCTTTGTTTTTTGGGTTTTTTGTTTTTGTTTTTTTATTGTATGTATGTGTGTATGTGTTTTCTTTTTTAAATATTTAGCACTTAGTCTTCAGTATTGTCTTAGGTATTATCTTTGTTCTTTTAATTTGGACTTGCTGAGATTGTCTCTTTCAAACTGAGATTTAGATAGAACATAAATTGTTTCATTGCCCTTTAAATGAGTTGGGATAGATCAGTACAACTGTTTTTCCATTCTGTCCAGTGTTTTAATTAAATCTAGTGGCCACTGCTTAAAATCTCAGAAAAGGGAGATATTTTGTTTCTAAACTTCTCATTGCCATGTCATTTTCAGTTATGAAATAAGACATGACTTTGTGAAAAAGATCATTATCTGAGAAAACGTTAAATAATCAAATTGCTTGCTTGAGATTAGTCCCCCATTATATGTTACTCAAAATACCTAACAACTTTGGCAGCAGAATTTCCTTGAATTTAATTTTCAGAGGTCCCAATTTAGCAATAGTCAAGATTGCTATTGAGTCTCAGCACTTGACATGGAGGTCAGAGATAGTCTTTAAATCATGCATACATATGACATTGGGAGATAAACCAGTAATGTTTCATAAGAAAAATTAGAATCTGTAAAATATGTTTTAATTCCATGAATGATGATTTTTAAAGTACAACTTTAAATTTTTGGTATATTTGAATAAAAAGCTATTGATGTGTTTTAGCATGTCCTCAAAATAGATTTCTGTATTTCTTATAATTTGTTCATATTTTCAGATCCCTATAAAACATTATAAAATATCCCTGCAGTTAACCTATGCAAACCAGACATAGCAAAAAACATAAGTGATTATCTTGATTAAACAGATTTTTAAAGGCAGTTCTTGTAAATGTTACTGTGAACAGATCATTATCATAACAACCCTATTGATTTAAATAGAAGTTTTATATCAGTGTATTGAATTTTTACTTTAGGAAACTGGAAATGTAATATCCTTGCTATAAAACATGTAAATCAAGTCTATTCCATTGTCTTCTCTTGATTATCCCATTCAACGAACTTTAGTTGTTAGAAAAATATAGTGTGAAGGCATAGGTGATGTGAAGGTACTAAATCTTTGAATATTTTAAATCCAATAGATCATGTTTCTAAATCTTCAGTCTGCTAAAAGCTGACTTATCTTTGAATATTTGTTCTTCTAGAGTTGAATCTGATTTATTCAAATGGGAAAGCATTTAATTTGTTTATCTATTTCAGTTAAGACTATGACTCTGATGTTGAAACCTTATTTTTTTCTCAGCATCATTATTATTAAGCTTGCTAATATATTTAATATCAGGCAAAATTTTGGCCTTGGATATTTGATATTCTTATTTTCTCCTATTCCATCACTTTTATGTTGGGAAAATTTGTAAGAGAAGTTAGCGTGACTAATTTAGCATGAGGATAATTTGCAATCTTCCCAAATGAATTTAAATACTGTGACAGGACTATCAATTTCATTTTTTAAAATGTTACTGTTTATTTCAACATGTAAAATTTTCTGTGTCTTCTGGTAAGTTTGATAAATGACTAGTCACAATTATTTCATCTTTTGGATTTTTCTTAAGTGGGGCCTGATGTTGAATAGCTACGAAATAAAAAAGGGTATTCCTAGAGTAAGGCAATCCATTTAGGGTGCTAATAGCAACTAAAAAGTCTGTGTTTTTCTGTGAACTAGATGTAGTTCCAGGTTGTAGTGCACTGCTCTCTTCATTTATATGCTTTACTAAGATTTGCTAAATGCTCCTGGTTGTACTCCAGTGCTAAAAGTTGACTAAGTATTCATTAGACATTTTGTATCCAGAAGAGGAAAATTGGGTTTATGTAAGCATTCTAATCAGATAATACTTAGAGAAGAGTTAGGAAGAATAGCTTTAAGATTATAGAATTTTAACATAAAATGGTGTAAACTTAANAAAATTTTTTTAAGTTTTAAAAACAGTCTAACAGAAATGAAAACAAACTAGACTAATTCCTTAAATATATTTTCCTTTGAGGAATCTCTCAGTACCAGATTTTTAATTGAACCCACCTTCCTCTTCTAGGTTAAACTACACTTGATTTATTTACAAAAATGGAAAGAAAAAATGATGCTGTGACTTTTTTTTTTATGTAACTATGAGAGGCTTATGTTTTCTGATGATGACATATGCCAGACTAACAATGATTATTCTCTATTTAAGTCCACAATTTATTTTGATGTCACTGGTAGTCAACATAAATTCCTCACCTGGGATTTATCTGTTTCTTTCACTATTATNTGTGTGTGTGTGTGTGTNTATATATATAATCTGTTAATTAGGACTACCTGGCACACACTAGGCACTTAACAAATAGATGTAAATTATCAGTTGATATGTGTACTCAAGACCATAGCATCCCATCCTCCATATTAATGGGCTTAAACAGGCATCATTGCAATTAAACCATGCAACTCAGAACTGATGCCTCATTCAAAATCTACAAAAAAGCCTAGTGACTGTAATTAGGAAGTGTCCAAAGCTTAATAAGAACATAAAATTCAGACTTATAAGATGCAAACATTTTAGGCTTTTAAAAAATGGGATGAGTCATGGTAACATGATAGCACTCCATTTATAGGAGCTCACTTCAGAGTGAAAATGAAAGATGCCATATTCTTTGCTTAGCTGTCCTCCATTTTAGTTTGTTTTCTTGTTCTAAGTTGCTTAATAAGATGCTCTCCCGAAACCTGCTGTACTCACAGCTGGAATTGAGATTGAGTGGATTGTAATTCAAGGCCATCTTGTGTAATTGATCTTTGACAGTGATTACACTAGTGCAATTAATGTTTACATTTCAGAGAAACAGGCTAGCCCACAGCCCTGCTCTTCTGTCTTTGGAGCAGATGACATTCAAGCTAAGCCATTTTTTAATACTATGCTGTAATTGTTACTGGATTATCTACTTGTTACTGATACTTTTTTGTTTGTTTTTTGGTTCTGACTATTAACATTTTGGGTAGGTGTTAGGCTTCTTGCCTTCCTCTACAACTCAACAGAGGACTTATTCAAAAAGGTGAGTAATTGGGAAAAGGTTTCTCTTTTCTATGTAATCACCAGATTTTTACTTCTGTTTATATATTTTCTTGATGTAAAGAACCTCGTAGCTTTAACAGTAGACCTTTTGTAAATAGAAAAATGGCATATTTTATTAAATAAGTTGGATTTGTGTCGCCGTTTTTCTTTTAAGTCTCTGCCCACAGCAGTTCTTTGCTGTGGATTGAAGTGCCCACTACCCTCTCTCTCAGTGCAATACTCACTTTACTTAAAAAGTTAAACCTTACTCTCTCCAAAAGTCTGTCAACACAGCCTCATGCTTGTTCTTTCTTCAGATCTTTTCATGAAAATGGATGACAACAACTTAAAGAGATGGAAAGTGAATCTTGTGTTGATAAATTATATTTGTGTATCGAGTAAAAACTAGAGTGAAAGCCAGGTGTGGTGGCACACACCTTTAATCCCAGCACTCAGGAGGCAGAGGCAGGCAGATCTCCGAGTTTGAGGCCAGCCTGGTCTATAAAGGAAGAGCCAGGCCAGCCAGGGCTACACACAGAAACTCGTCCTGGGGGTTCAGGGTGAACATTACTAAAAACATAGAGTGAACAGAATTTTACCATATACTGAATAGACTAGTATTCTAAAAGTATTCATCTGCTATTGTCAATTTTGGTAATTCTGCAGAAATTGCCCAGTTTTACAAAATATATCTTAAACACCAAAGCAGAGTCAGTGAGCAGATATTAGGTTATATTTTGTGTCCAGTAGAAATTGACTCAGAAGGGTCATGGGGCAGTGCATTGACTTGTATGTGTCTGTGCATGAACACTGGGTGAAAGCATACTTAATTCTGAATTAGTTTGCCCAGCATATGCAAGAGCCTGGGTTAAATCCCCAACAAAACAACAAAGACCAATAATAACAAAAGGCTCTAAATCTAACCAAACCTTCTGTTGAACTTTACTGCTATAGTTAAGGTCTGAAAATATTCCAAATATGTAAAATGGTTAAGATGTTTTAAACATTTTACCAGTAAGCCAGGTTCCTCTGACCACAGCATGAGGAAAACTGGGGCAGGAGAGGCTAATGTTCTCAGCCTGGACATACAACTTATTTTTTTTAAAGCAATAAAGCATACGGGGGAGCAATTTTTTGAAAATATATTCCCTTTGGGCTCTAAGCTCCAATAACAAGCCATCTGTTTCTAAAGATGGTAAAAGTCCATGTAAAACAAAAGCCATAAAATACACAACTCAAGGATTACAGCATATGACAGAATAGTAGTGTAAATAGTTTATTTGCTCAAATGGCATGAAAAGACCAGAAAAGTAACATGAATTGCTTTTATAAAACATTTCTAATATTGCTAAGAAGCAGGATCATTAATAGACAAAAGAATATGCCAACATTACTGTCCCTTTGTGCATTGGAAAATGAGCAATTTTTTAAGCAAATGCACACCTTTGGAAAATACCTGATTTGTATGATAAATTGTCTGATATTATGATCAGATTAATATATTCATCAAAATGAATGACTCAACAAAAAGACAACAATCTTGGCATGTTCTTTTAAAACTACATTTATGAATGTGCCAGCGGGTAGCCGTTAAAAAGGGAATCTGTAAATAGGCATACTACTGTGAAATGTGGTAACTGACTCAAATTGTCCTTGTAGTTAAATATATATATTTTAAAAAAACTATAAGTTAAAGTAACATTCAGATTGTGTAGCATAGGCTGATGAACATTTTTAAACAATATTTACAGGATTACTCAGGGGCTTAGGTAGGAATTAAGAGAGAATTGTAAAAACCATAAAAAACTGCACCAATCTTATAGCAAAATATCTGTACATTTTAAAAGATCATATAACTACACATCCATGAAAAAGGGGACCTTCACCAAGGGGTTCACATGAACACAAGAAATTCAGCGGTTAAATACTATACAATAATTTTTACAATTAATATACTGATGTACCAACAAGGTAAGCCAGAAGCAGAATATGTATTATGAGAAGTACAAATTTAGCTTCAGTCCAGTCTTTGACTTTGGAATGGATCAAAATGCCTTGCCAGTGAGGAAGTAAAAATAAGTGACTTAACCATTTAACCCTATCAATATAATTTAAACTTAATGTTAATTTTCTAAAATCTAATTGGAAATTCTCATAAGCGAAGTACACAAAGCAATTCAGCCTTGATAACTTAATGCCAGCTATATCCGTATACTTGTTTACAAAAGGAAAAAGAAAAAGACCCTTCGATTGTCAGAAGAGAATAAGGCCAGGTTCCAACATTACACTAACACATGTAATCTTGAATGCTTACTGATAGCGCTTGTGGTAAATTCTCCCTGACTAACAAGGCACCAATTTCTATTTTAAGGATTGACCCATAATGGTAATTTTAGTGGTAATTAATAAATATATTTGTGTTATTAAAAGCTGCCTCTAGCTTAAGAACACAGTTTCTGCAATTAAGTCTTACGTTTTATGCCATTTTGCAGTCATACAAGTGAATGCCTTTGTGCATGGTACCCTTGCACAGAAACAACATGAGACAAGACAGACTTCTAGTGGTACTGCAGTTGCATCCTGTTTGTACTTTGCTGGGGCTTGAAATGATAGAAGGACATTATCCTGTGCCAGTTTCCTTCTCCCTTGTTACAAGTCCTTAAAGATACAGTTGATGAATATGGCTCGAACACACAATTTCTTAGAAGACTTCTCAGCAAAGGAAGCCCATAGCAGACACATCCCTGTTATTTACAAATTACCAGGAAGCCAGGGTGGGCCATAAGGGACAATCACAATGGCAAATAATGAATTTCATAGAAATTTACATTTTGGTTAAAAAACTGAGTAACATACTGATGTAAAAAGATTTAAGTCAAATTCTATTGCTTTGATTAATCTGAGCAAGTTACTTCCAATTTTAGGCACTTGTTAACAGGGGTTAAAAGGAGATTTTTAAATGCTATGTGTTTACTAAATCTGAGCCCTTAAGGAGATTTTATCTGTATTGAAGGCTGCAGCTAAATGCACATAAAGTTCACATCGGCAGTTTCATGTACACCCTCTCATGAAGGCTGGTCTCGGGGTCACATTGTTATTTCTGCACCATTAATAGAACGCAAGTTCTGATCATCAAAGCGCCGCCTCACACTTCGTCTCACCGCATCGGCTCGTCTATATGGTTGGTTTCTAAGATCTGTAAAGAGGAGAATGCCAATGAAAGAAGAGCAACCTCAAATGTATCTTAGCAAGACAAAGGCCAGTTGGCAGCCAGTCAAAGCAGCTTGTGTAGAGTCAACTAATGGGCCCTTCCGACCCATTGAGTATTGAAACAAAGACATTTGCCTTTAGAAGTTAAAATAAGATGTAATACTGGTAGGATTCTGAAATTTAGAGATTTTCTATCATGNTCAGTATCTTAGTTAGTTGAAGTATTTTGAAATGTTTCTCCAGTCGGAAGCAACTGTGCTCAGTCTTCCTGGAGCATCTTATCAACAGATTACAGTAATTGTACTGCAAAACTCATAAAGCAAACTGTTTTGACTTTGTAGTTCTAACATGAATACGCCAGGAAGAACTGCAGAAACAGGTTCCGTTGTTTGTACCTCTTTAGGTAGCTGAGGACAGTTTTTTATGAATTAGAAATAATACTCAATACCTCACTCCCTTATTAGTCTTTCCTGCCACCTATTATGTTTGTGCTCCAATCTATAGGGAGAATGGGACCTAGACCAAGTCTATTGCCAATGCAAGTCAGAATGCTTAACATTTAAAAAGAAAGCTGTGAATGGGTAAATCAAACTAGTACATTCTGGTTGAAGGAGATAATTACTTTAGTGGGGTGAAATGAAGTAATATGAATTTTAGGTAAGCACTCTTAGTATGAAGGCATGCTTTTCATGAATAAGACTGATAGTCTAGCATGTGTCCTTTCAATGGAGTTAAAACATGACAACAAGCAGGTGTGTAATAATAAATACTAATTAAAGGGAAAATTGACAATATTCTAGACTTAACACTAGGCAACATACTATATTTGCAAAACATTTAAAATCTTTTAAAATAGGCATCTAATATTTTTAAGTTTACAGTTTACATAGAAACCAATACTTGGTGAACATTTTTACAAGGCAAAATCAGCCTCTTGGTTTGTACCCAACAGGCTTGTTAACTTCCAGCTCCTAAATCACTGCAAATTTTGGACCTTCTCCTATTCCTTTTCAGTCTAACCAAAATATAGGTTAGTTATTCTGGTGGTTTTGGGATCCTCAGATGAATTATTTGTAAAATTCCTAATCTTTCAAAATCTGTGGATCATCTTCCCTGGCCAATACTCACTGTACCCATCCAGATAAAACCAGTTAACTAATTTGAAGACCAAAAAGGATTGAGAAGCAAGTACAATCAACTATTTTGCCAAGCCATCACAAAAGAATGGGAAAGCCAGCTGAGAAAGCCACACATTAATGTGAGGTACAAAGACTGGTCAGATTCTCACCAATATTACCCTTAACCATAAATAAAAAACAATGAACTTCATATAGAAAGGAGGAAGCTAAGTAAAAAGTGATGCTTGCCAGCTCTGTGTATCCTCCACCACCGGTGTGCTAGAAGAAATCCTTACCCTCGAGTGAACATTTGGAAATTTAGTGATATTATTCTTCTTTAAGGCTAAACAGAAAACAAAAAACACAAAATGATGGTTAAGTAAAAATGGGATGAAAACAGAAAGCAACTCAACTTAGTGCTTAACATTGCTGGGCATGTTAGCTAACAGAGGGCATGGGCTTTTACTACAGGTTTTGTTAGGTAAAACAAGGGAAGGATGAGTGTCTTCCCACCCAGCCCTGATCACCCAATTTCAAGCTGCTTTGAAGATTGGCTCCAGAAAGATAGACAGTCCAGCAGCAAACAGCCAAGCAGATGACAGTTTCCAGCCTGTTAATGAGCACTGGTGGGTAAGTACACTGCAGAGCAGGCAATGACAGTGACATCTTTCAATTCAAAAACAAGCACACCTAGCAAATATAGCTCACAGAATAGTTGCGCGACAAAACCCAGTTCCATGTCAATTCAGCACAGGAGATAGTCAATGGCTATTGACAATTGGTAGTATGTTCTTTGTCTCTTTTGCAAGCAACTATGCATAGGCATATATTTGCTTTTAAACGTAAACACTAAGCTCAGGAAATTCCTTGGGCAAATGTTATACCTCTCCCATTTTCAAGTGCTAAGAAAAACGCTGTTTTCCAATTGTGAGTGTACTATCTTTCTGCTGCCNCTATCCTAACAAGCACATCTAGCTGTGACCTCATCACAAAAAAGTACTCTGATTTGACATGGAACAGAGTTACCAATGAAGGGATATGAGAAAAACGGTGGGGAGCTCTTTAGTCTTTGTTTGCACATCCTGCCTTGCATCTCTGCTCCAATATGGAACAGCTGCAGATAGCTGAAATAGGGCATGACAGTGAATAGAGGTCACCTGCCCAGGGCAGAGTTGTGAGGTTGTAAATTGCTGATGTCAGTGTTTCTAAGATTTTATGCTGAAAAGGGTCCCCAGTGTAAAGCTCATATTGAGTTCCAGTACACTTAGGACTATATAAGACATCTGANAAANGCCTAATTTGCAGGTCCTTGTGTAAATGCAGCTTTAGAACTTTTCTCATTTTCACACATAGTATGGATGATTTTATTATCTTGGGGGTGGGGGGAGCAATATGTACCATGGTTCAGGTGTGGAAGTCAGGGGATAATTTGCCAGAATTGGTTCTTTCCTTTCATCATGTGTGTACTGTACAATCTTAGTTGTCAGGCTTTGTAGCAGGCACCCATGGAGCCATCCCACTGTTCCCTGCCCCTTTCATTTTCTGAGTACTTTTTTTACAGTATATCATTCTATTACCATGGTAGCTCAGCATAAGGGTTGTGGAGGAAGGTGTTATCTGTAAACTTGTTAGGGAACAGTAAATATTCAGTAAACATTGGCCTTAATAATTACTGCTTGTCACTTTGCATTCAAAGATATTAGCCCCCAGCAAGTGGTTCTATTAACTGTCACCCACATTCATATCATTGCAGGAATGTGGTTACATACATGTACTGAAAGTGGCAGTGAGTGTACAGTAATGACTGAAATACAAAACCATGCAGCATGAAGACAACACAAAATGTAAAATGAGGAAGATGGCATTCCATGCTAGCATAGTGGTTGTCCTAAGAAATGGGGGTTTGGGGTGGAATAAGAGGTTTTTAAAAGAAAAATCTATAGCAACCTTTTAATAGTATCAGGTGACAAAGAGCAATAGTTTAGTAATGGTATTCCTCAGTGAGAACAGGTTCGCAGAAAAACCGAGACCCACGTTTGGCGGTGCGAGCAGTAAAGGGCACAGTCTTCAGCACTGCATTGAGAATAACAGCCAGACAACAAAGAGTAAAAAGCCAGGATCTATTGCATTAGTACATGGTTAGTGTAAGAGGAAAGCTGAGAGAGAAGGCAATATATATTCCAGTTCATTAAAGTCTAGAAGAAAATCTGGGACTTGAAGGGTGAGGAGGAGGAAGTGAAAAATGTTCCAAGGAAAAACTATTCTGAGATATGTCATTCTTTTTTAAGTAAGAGCATTTTAGTTCTGTTTTTAATACAGGGTCTGAAACTCAGTGTAGTCAAGGATGACCTTGGGCTCCTGATCTTCCTTCCTCCAACCCCCTAAGTACTGTGATTACAGGTGTGTTGACACAATGGCCAGCCTGTGACTTGAGTTCTTACTGTGCAAAATTGGATGCTTCCTTAGTCTCAAATTAAACTTTACTGTGGCACTCAGGTGTTTACCATGATTGGCCATCCATTCATAGTCTTGCACAGAGCAGAGCTTCCCCCATTGTAGAGGAGGCAGAGAATGCCTCACAAGGGCATTCTGCAAGCAAGTGCATAGTGCATGCTGACACAAGTACATGTGCACACTGTGAGAACAGATTGCCAGTTTTACTAGTCGCTCATGCTGCTTTAATAACAGGCAAGGAATTCTTTGTTGACTTTAAAAGTCTAGTCTACATATCTACTTAATTTCCCTGTGTTTAAGATGGTCAAAAAATTCTGTGGTTTTAGAAACCTGTCATCCCTATTCACAATGCTGAGTAAACCCTGAGAAAATTCAAGGAACTGTATTTTTGAAAAAACTAGAATTTGGAAAATATGAAATAATACCTGCACATGTACTATTAAGATTGCTTAGAGTGTGTGATAAAAAGCAATGTGGTTATATTTTGGCTTTGTTTTATAAGCATCCATCCTCATCTTTAAAAGGTGTATACGTAAATATTTCCAAATGAAGTTATAGTTATGGGAATGCCTCCTAAGGAGAAGGATAGGAGCACTAGCATATACATGTAACAAGACTGACCACAGTTTACTGTTGAGATGGGTGAGGAACACCTGGACATACATCATATGACTGTCTATACCTTAACATATTTTTAAACCTTACCATATGAGCAAAATGCTTTCAGTAGCTGATAAACAGCCTTCATGTGCAAATGACATTGAAGAGAAATCACTTACTGCCACTGCTAAACAGGCTAGTGGTCTAAGTATCTTGGTCAGTAAGAGGCAGTATGAAACCCTGGAGAATTGATTCAAGCAGAAATCATGAAGCTAGGAAAAAATCTCGTTAGATTAGCTGATAGCAGTCCCCAGTTGTGAGCTAGAACCCTATGGATTCATCCAAAGGAGAATACAACTTCCTGTTGGCTTTGTTACTTGGATGAGTAAACATTTTTAAAGAGCATGTCAGAGAAACCTACATGGCCTGTTAGTACAGAATGGATTCTCCTGCAGTATTCCTATTAGGCAAGCATGTAGGAGTGGCCACAAGGTGGAAAATGGCAAAGGATGACAAAGCCAATGGGAAACTGTTAGGGAAGAAGACTTACAGGTCCCATAGGTAGAGCAGGGCCAAGATTGTTCAGAGTGGTGGATGGCAAACAATAAAACGGTACTTCAAACCCTAATTTACATCTTGCTGCATAATTCGAAGTCTCATTAACCCAATTAAAGAGCTTGCCAACTAATGACAAAAGGAGCTGCAGTATCTGTATGTGGTCCCACTTCTGTGAGGCAGTGTGATCACTACAGACCACAAAGACGAAATACCCTTTACCTGTGATAATGTCTTCAATGGCGCCATCTTTTCCCTCATATACATGTCTGTTATCTTTAACTTGTCGCCTTCTTAATTCCGCAATTAACTCTTGCTGCTGCCTCTTTGATTTATGGGAAGGAGACTGAGAAGAAAAGCAGAGACTGATGACACCAATGCCCATATAGACTTGAAGACACTCAGTGTGCCTGAGCTTTATATTGAACAGCCACAGCCACCACTACAGACACCACCATCCCAACATTCTGCTTAAATGCCAAAAATTCAGGAAACTTCTGGGAAGACAACAGAAACTTTAAGCTATGAACACACAAATCCTAATTAGGCATTATGTGTGTCTAAGGGTGATACCTACCTTACTTTTTGAGACAAGAAGCTTTCACTGACCTGGAGCTCAACAAATAGGATAGTTTGGCTGGCCAATCAGCTCTACCCATCTGTTTTTACCTCTACAGCTTTGAAATTTACAAGCATGTGCCATTATGCCCAGCATTTATATACTGGTGTTGGGGCTAAAACTCAGGTTCTGGGGGGCTGGAGAGATGGCTCAGCAGTTAAGAGCACTGGTTATTCCAGAGGTCCTGAGTTCAATTCCCAGCAACCACATGGTGGCTCACAACCATCTGTAAT
>LZPO01068103.1:0-14480 GCA_001675575.1 Neotoma lepida
ATATATATATGTATTCATATGTGTGTGAAGGGACTGTGTTTAAACATAACGATTAAAGAAACAGAGGCCATAAATTGTAGAAGGAACCAGAAAGGCTGAGAGACATGTGAGAAGTCAGGATGAAGAGAGGGAGGTGAAAAGTAATGCAAATATATTTTAAGTAAAATTTAAAATGAAAACTAATAGTTTAAAATTTGATGACATGACTTNGTTTCCTTATCTACTTACATATTTAAACTACTAATTGATGNCCTGTTATATAAAGTTCCATATATGCTAAAAATGACTTGTATATCTACCTGCATGCTCTTGGTCCACTCTGCTCAAATGTTTATTGTTTGCCTTGTGTGCTAGGAAGATAGCCATCTGTTTTATTATTATTCTAAAACTTCCTGTACCGACATCCATCCTTTTTGCCAAATGCAGTCATGAAATGCTTTGATACATAATGCTGAGGGTCAAGTCTATTGTCTCCAGGCAAATAAAGAAAAACAACATTCTTATTCTAAGACACAAAAGGAAGATTCCTGCCAGAATTTTACTTTNAGAAACCAATTCATCCTCTAAACGTAGCATCCTCAATCCACTTCTTCNCATTTTTACTCNTATGAATGGTCAATACAATAATATCAAAATGAGAAAANGGTGACTTACATTTGAAAAATCACAGGGATAAAATTGCATTTTAGTGGTAATAATTGTTTTAAAAGTAAGTTTTGTTTAAAAATATAAAGTTCATTGGATCCAGGCATTAGTTTTAAATGCCAGCCTATGTGACATCGTTAAATCATACTTACAAGATTACAAAATGTCATCTCAATGAGATTGTCTAATTTGGCTTGACTCAGTGATAGACATACATAATCCAAGTTGAGTAATCCAACTCAAAATTATGTTATTACACTCTTGACTTCATGTAAAATTAAAGCAGTATAACACAGAAATTTAAGAACTAAATAAATGTCTATTAACATTTATAAAGGCAAGACATAGCCACACTATTGGGGTTAATAACAGACAACCTCAAGCATCCTAGCAGAAAGAGAAGACGTCAAATTTCAACTTTGTAATGGAAATGAGGTTAAGGTCTTATGAATAAATCAAACTCTAAACATAAGCAAACAAAACTTCAGAAAATAGTACACAAGAACTGCCTAATAATGTTAAAGAGAGAAACATAAAAAGAAAGAGCTCATCTCACACATTCTGTCTCTCTGTGTTAACATGTTAAGGAAGATAGCTCCTTCTGGGATATGACATAACATGAAAAGCTCATTAATAAAAAACTGATCTCATGTGGTGCCATTTTCTGTCTTTAAGATGTTTTTTATCCATCCTTATTTTCTACATATATTCAAGCTTTCTTCTATAATTAAAATTTTAGAAATGTAAACAGTAATATAAAAGCTATGACTCCTAAAGTCAAAGTTTCAACTATCAATTAAACCTGCAGGAAGAAATAATATGTTTTTGCATCCTATGGAGAAAACCCTACATACACTTTAGTTGTGGGAAANCATGTTCTATTCATTTCAGCTTTCAAGATAAATGGTAAAAATAATGGGAGTGGGTGCTGAGTTTTGAGAAGGGCGTAATGAATGAAGACAGAAATAAAGGAACAGCAACAGCAGCTAGAAATCTCTGCCTGCTGTTGTCAGCTCAAGGAGGATAATGTAAGATAGCAGTCTTNCTACTAAGATACAGCTCTTGCATTCTATGAACCCTGATTCCAGGAAGACTGCAATGAGATGTCAATTTATATTGTCCTCGAGACGGGAGATTTTATCATTTTCTTTGGCATAGTCTTCAAAATGTTACTATACTTGATATTATGTAGAAAAAAGATTTAATACAATTTCGATGGAATTTTTGTTGACAACAATCAAACTGCAAGTTGTAGCTACAATCAATNTACTGACTTGTTTTAATGAAGAAAGCAAATAAACTGGACACCAAATTTACTCAAACGTGTGAGCACAAACACACACAATGGTGCTAAGAAATTCAGTATTATATTTGCCAGATAAAATACAAGAAACAGCATATTGAATAAATTCATACTAAAATATTATTTNAAGCTTATCTGAAATTCTAGTTTTATTAGTTTTTAATTATTTTTCAATGTAAATTATAGCCCTANTTTTTATACACTGATGTGTTATTATTAAGTTACCATTTTCCTGAAGTAGGTATCTTCTGACAATCAATTTAACAATGATTACCACCATTTAGTTAGACACTAAGAATCAGAAATACACAGAAGCATAATGTATGCATTTAACTTTAAGACACTCCCCCATACTGAGGAATCAAACTAGATTTATGCTTCCTTATCATATTTCTCAAAATGATNAGTCTGTGAGTATGGAGCCANTGTTCTCTGTCACAGACCCAACATGTTGTCAGGCCACATTACACAGCCTCTGCTCCTCCCAATCAACCCGGCCACCAAAGGTCAGCTGAGCTTTCTATTTTCCCTACAGTTCTTCAGTTGTGTTTCAGATGACTCAAATGTTTACCTTTACCTATTTTAACAAAGATGTTCTAAGACATTCAATTTACTGTTTCCAGCACTTTCCTCTCTCAGGATCTGCCATAGGAACCATCTGCATGACTTCTGTCACCACTGCCAAATCTTCCTCTCATTCTTCACACCTGTCTCTTATACACATCTAGATGTGTATAAGAGACAGGTAAAGTCATATGAGAGAGAGAAAGTAAAAGGACTCATAAAAACAATTGCTAAAATTAAACATTTATGCTCCTTGGACCAAGTATATGGATGCTTATTGAAAGTAAACTCCGGGACCAAGGAGGCAGCTTAGTGTAGTGTACTAACCTAATATAAGCAAGGCCTGGGGGTTCAATACTTAGTGCTGCAAGAAAACAAAAATGAATGCAAACATAGGGTAGAAGATATATAAAGTAGAAATGTATCTGAAGATAGTACTGCATGCTACTTTAATGCTTTTGGACTTAGTCTTACCACTTTTTCTTTTAGATTCTATTACATATTTTTATTTTCTATTTTAAGAGTATGTGTTTTATCTTTCTTTTTGTGTGAGGGAGGGCTGTGTGTGTGTGTGTGTGTGTGTGTGTGTGTGTGTGTGTGTGTGTATTATATACTCATATGTGCATATATTTGTGAAGGTGTGGGCATGAGTGTATGGGGGGGTGGGTAAAGAACAACCTGTCTACTATGTGTGAGATTTTTCCTGAGGAGACAAAACACACAATACATATCTACTCACCACAGAAATGAAACCCACAATAGACCAAAATAACATCTACACCAAAGCCCACCTTGATAAACCAGTAACAGGAGTGTGACTACGGAGTTACTTAAAAGAGTAAAAACAACAGCATCATTCAAAGTTCATTCCAACAAGGGTGGTAACTCATGAAAGTTGCAACCCTGGAGCTCTCTGTACACCTCACAGGCAGCTCAACAGGTCAGGTAATGCCTCTCTATAGCAGTGCTTGACTGCTTCTATAAACTCAGAAAGGAGCCTTCATGAATCTTGCAAGTTTCACTTTTCCGCAGACATGTAAATTTTATATACTTCTGATGTATCATGAGTCTCCTCTCTCCATTCTGGAGAGAATTTTGAATCCAGGAGAAACTGCTACATAACAACAGTGTTGTCTGCAGCTTAGTGTTACTTTGTTTTTAGAGACAGGGTCTCTTACTGGGACTTAGGGCTCATTGATTAAACCAGACTGGCCAGAGAGTCCTAGAATATACCTGTCTCTNTCCCTCTTCGCTGGGCTTACAAGAACATGTTACCAAGCCTGACTTTTTACTTGGATGCTAAAGATCAAATACAGGACCACAGGCTTAGATGGCAAGCACTTCACATTCTGAGCAATTTCCCCATCCCCATTCTAGTTTCCTAACTATAAAAAGCAGTGTATAAGAGACAGCAAATGTATATACACAGTTTTGCTATCTTTATATATGAATGTTCTCTTTGTTTCATATGATATATACTAGACTTTCAAACTTTGAAAAGGAATTCATCTCAGAAATGTATCTATTTTGTTATTATTTATATTCATATATTTGTTTGTGTATATAGGTATGTATGTGGATATACATGTACCACTGTTAGCATGTGTAAGTCAGAGAACAATTTCCAAGAGCCTGTTTTCTTCCTCCATGTGGGTTCCAGAGATCACAAACTCAGACCCTCATGTTTCATGATAAAGGCCTTTACCCACTGGGTCATCTCACTTGCATCGTGTTATTTATTATGGTTTTTTTCTGTATTTATTTCCCCATAACAAATAAGACTATAGTATTATTTGCTGATATAATATATTATCCTACATAGGCCTAGTATGCTGAATATGATTAGATTAACAATAAAAACGATAGATTCCAGAACACCACTGTCCACCGATGAGCCATGACAGCAAACAATACAGGCAAGTATTAAACAGCAAACTGACAGAAGTGATTCGTGTTGACAGTTCAGTGTCTGAAGAGATTCACAAAAGCAAGGAAGTGGAATATACCTTGTCTCTTATACACATCTAGATGTGTATAAGAGACAGCATATACGCACATGTATATACACAGTTTTGCTATCTTTATATATGAATGTTCTCTTTGTTTCATATGATATATACTAGACTTTCAAACTTTGAAAAGAAATTCATCTCAGAAATGTATCTATTTTGTTATTATTTATATTCATATATTTGTTTTGTGTATATGGGTATGTATGTGGATATACATGTACCACTGTTAGCATGTGTAAGTCAGAGAACAATTTCCAAGAGCCTGTTTTCTTCCTCCATGTGGGTTCCAGAGATCAAACTCAGACCCTCATGTTTCATGATAAAGGCCTTTACCCACTGGGCCATCTCACTTGCATCATGTTATTTATTATGGTTTTTTCCTGTATTTATTTCCCCATAACAAATAAGACTATAGTATTATTCGCTGATGTAATATATTATCCTACATAGGTCTAGTATGCTGAATATGATTAGATTAACAATAAAAACGATAGATTCCAGAATACCACTGTCCACCAATGAGCCATGACAGCAAACAATACAGGCAAGTATTAAACAGCAAACTGACAGAAGTGATTCGTGTTGACAGTTCAGTGTCTGAAGAGATTCACAAAAGCAAGGAAGTGGAATATACCTAGTGCCTAGAGGGCTAAAATATGTAGTAAGTATGAACAACCCCAGGGGTTGACTCAACTAGTTCTAAAAGTGAATTTATTTTCACATTTACTGTACATGTACATAATCAGTCTTTTTATCATCAACAAACAGACTGTGAGTTGGCCAACAACCAGAGTGTCCATGCTAATTTTATCTGTCAAAGAACTTGCCTCTTGATCATTCCCTCTTGCTTGCAATACCATCTTCCATATATTTCTAAAAACCAGTGTGNCCTTTTTTCTCCCTTCTATTTCCTGCTGATGTTTGCATATGGACTCTTCTTCCACTGACAAATATTGGTTTCCTTGTAGACATTACACAATACAATTTTTCTCTTTCATTCTGCTTCCTTTGCTAATAGTGTAGCAGGCAAGGAAATGGGCAGTGCAGGATGAGCATAAGTGCCAGCTTCTCAATGTGCATCTATAAACGAGTCAAGTTGGTCAGTGTCTGAGTTTCCTCATATGTCAGATAGGAGTGATTAAAAAAAGACAATCTTCTTCACAAGTAGCTACTTGTGTAACCATGTAAGGGGGATAGAATGGTGCCTGGCATACACTCCTTGATGTATGTCAGTTACCAGCTCTCTTAGTATTATTCATGGGATTCTCTGTCATTACCACTTCAATGCCAAAACTGATATTACAAGTCTGGAGATGACTTCATGGGTTACATTCAATGAATTCTAGATGGTTTTAGTAGTTTAGCACCATCTTTCCTCCAAAACCTGATTTTCTGTTTTGTAGTTCAGTTGGAATCTGTAGTATTCAGTCAGACACTCAGATTAGCAACAAATTGCAGAGAACTGAATTACTTCCATCTACGCATCCCTGGCCTCCTTGCTTTCTCCCATATTTCTTCCCTCTCTGTTTCCCTGCTATCCTCACTGCTCTGTGTTCCTATATTCTGACTTCACTACATCTGACTCTACCAAATTTGGCTATAAGGGTAAAGATCTCAAAATTAAAATTCCTATCATGAGCTCTTGTAAATGTAGTCATAGCAAACACTCCTCCATCCTCCCTTCTTAGACTTCTCTTTTTATCTTCCTTTGACAGCAAACATCCACACTGAGTTGTTAGGTCTTAGAAACTACAAAAGTGGACAGAGCCAATAAAGCACTTTAGAGAACAAAACACATCAGAAGTCAGTCTCCAAGACTCAAGGAAAAATATGTAAGAGCCATACTTTAAACAGGAAGCCAAAAAGCACAAACTAAATCTGAAACAAACTGTCTTGTCTTCCATTGACAATAAAGAAGGGAGAGGAAGAGGAAGAGGAGGAGGAGGAGGAGGAAAAATATGGACATAAAAAAATAAAAGAAATAGATAATAGGCAATGATAGGTACTGTTTGTGACTGAAGGGAAAGAAAGCAGCTTCAAATTGTCCAGACTGAATTCAATTTTTTGCCCACTACTTAATTTCCCCCTCTTATAACTGCCTCAAAAGCACCTTTGTTATCAGCAATAGCAATCCAATCTACTTCCCAAGTACAGCATTGGCAGATTCTCCCCTTCTCTTCCCTTCCTTCACTCATTCAACTCCTCTCAGCGGAGGCACAGCTTTGGTCAAGAGAAATTTCCTAACCCACTTTCCAGGCTGGACATGGGCACCCTCTTCTAAACTTCTGCCTGACCATGATTTTGGATGTTGTAGCAGCTGGTTTACCCAACTACTCAGTTGTCTTTCAGTTGTGAAATAAACCAAGGTGAGAGCTATCACTTTTCTCTGCACTTAAAATGAATTCTGAAACAGGTTGCTTTTAAAATATAAAATCAGAAAAAAATGGTAAGTTAGATATAATATAGATCTAAATCTATCTACCCATGGCATATTCTTTCTAAATCCTTTTGTGTTATAGACTACGTAGGTACCACACTATATTTAATTGTGGTCAACTAACATTAATGCTAAGGATTCCAAACTGCCATTTGGAAACTGGAACTTTACTTCATTTGCAAAATTAAGCTAGGAAGCTTCACAAACACTGACTGTAATAGGTAATTATAGTTTTGCTGGCATTTCTTTTTATTTAGAGAAAAGGCTAATCTTCTTAATCCCTCACCAATTTAAATTGAAATTTCTTTAACAATAAGAGCCATTAATGATTAGTTAATTCAATTCAGACTACCAGAGTAGAAGGTACACTTTGCAGAATGCAATGGATTACATGTAATCAACGTAGAGTGGATAACAGGCTAAGATACGCCACATTCACATAAAGACAAAAGCTAGAAGTATAACACATTCTACAGTTTTTCCTTTGGGTTTAACAGAAAATTTGATTCTTGAGTCTCTAAGGAACCCTGAGAAACTAATAAACTAACTTATCTTGGATTTGACTACTAACAAAAGTGTTCGTGAAGAATGTGTTTTCAATGTCATGTACAATCAAGTAGAGAGAAAGCCTGAACTTTAACAATAACTACACTGTAAGACAGAATTAAGGCTATACTATGCATGCTGCAGGAATGCGTGGTAAGAATTTGGGAGACAATGCTCCATACTCTATCAATTACTGTGTCTAAATGGAAGGATTTTATAATACTTATTTTTTTCAACCTGATACAAATAGATAAAACCAGGCACTATATCCCATAACAATAGTTTAGACTATGATTTTCCTAACTGGCCTTATTCATTATTTACAATGATTTTTAAAATATTTTATCCATGAATACTTCTCTGAAATGTCTGTCTTTAACAATGGATATTACATATAATATTTCTAAATGATTTAGGTTATAGCTTGAAGGTAGAGATCACCTTCTCTCTGGAACTTTATTACTTCTGGAAATTTTCATTTAAAAATTAAAGACTTTCAAAAGTGACAGAACAAAATGTTTCTATGAATAATTCCTTATACCAATATTTGTAGTTTTTCTTATCTGAAATTTGTTTAGCTTAGATCCTCAGAGAAGCAGATGCCAAAACAGAATTGGTGGGTGATTGTCACAGTCTCATTGCTGCTGCTGGAACATATTGCCTCCACAAACTTAAAGCTTAACACAAAATTTATTTTCATATAATTCTCAAAGTCAGAATTCTGAAGCCTATCCTACTAAAATGACAAAGATCATTCCTACCCCAAGTGCTGTGGGAGAGTCTCTCTCTTGCTTCCTACAGAGCCCCCAGTTTCCTGGCTGCATCACCTAGCCTCCTCTTAGCAGTCCATTTCCTCTCTTCCTCTGCTTTTGTTGCCATATTGTCATCCTCTCTCTAACCATCTGCCTAACTTTAAGGACATTTTGTTGATATTAAGTACAAAGCCACATTCTCCCCATCACTAAACTCTTGTTATAATCCCATCTTCAATTCCTTTTTGGCATGTAACATAACATACAAGTTTCGGAGATTCCAGCAAAAGCTGTTATTATGTCTAGAACACTGTGCAAGGGCTTTATTGAGTAAATCCCAATGGAGGGGAAGAGGAAGCCAACCACCATGAAAAACTGCTTGATACGTGTTATTACTGTAAAGGGAAAGGAAAGGAAAGACAGCTGGTGGCAAGAACCTCAAAGCACTGCTAAGGGAATTTTGTGTGAGTCCTCCAGCCAAAGGCACCTATATCAAAGGAATAAATAAATGGGTACAAAAAAGAATGAGCATTAGCTCCCTGTCAGGCCACATTCAGCTTAAGCAGTAAGGCACATGGGCCAGAATGAACCTGTAGGGTTACAACGCTGANGAGCTCAAATAAATCTGATCTGTGAATGAAGATCTAAATGACACATTTTGAAAATACAAGATAGTGATGTGAGTTACTTTATAATGTGAAAGAATCCTAGATTTGATCTCTTTCAGCCCCCTTTTCACACATATCCATTTCAATTCATTTTCATTTCTTTTCAATAATCATTTGTGACATGCCTTGTACTGAAGGCCCAGGATAAAAAACACATTATGACTTCCATCAAGATTACTACAGCATAAAGAAAAACAATGTTTATGAGACTACCATACAGCAAGCATGCTGGAAGATGACCACTTATGCCAGTTTCCTTGGGAAAATTCCCCCACATATCACCTATACAGTATTACCTTGGACTCTGTAAAGTCTTAGGGTCTTTATAGTCGTTGAAACAAAATTCTTCCTCTATTTCATGGTGACAGAATACTTAACTTGTTACTTCCATGATAAAATGCTGATTCCAGTTGGCATTTACAAGAAAGTTAACCAGATATATAGCTGGTCTTGGTGGACCAGATTTGTAATCTCAGCTACTCATAAGGCTGAGTCAGGAGCATTATAAGCACAATTCCTTCCTGGGATACAGAGTCAGGAGGTCAAGGCAAATCTAGGCAACCTACTGGTATCATGTCCCATAATAAAAAATAAAAAGAAGCATGATGACAGAGCTCAGTGATGGAATGATTGGNTAGAATTCCTAAAGGCCTAGGTTCAAACCTCAATACCACTCCTCACCAATAAGTAAATAAAAATAAAAGGCCAAACAAATGGTTATGCAGGGCAAAAATAATGAACTACAGAAGCAGCTGGTACAAGAGCTAAGTTTCAGGCAAAACTAATTTTTTTCCAAAAGTCAGTAGCCCCTATCCAAACAACATCAAATACAAATAAACATAAATGTACATACAAGAAAGTCGAGACTAGATAAGCAAGAATGAGAACATGGAAATCCTAAACATATCTTGTTATGTGGTGACTTTATTCAATTGCTTCTCCACTATCATTTAAGTTCAAGGGCAGAAGTAATGTTGCTTAGTTAGAATTAAGGAGTAAAATGTGAGTGCGTGCTTTAGTACAACTGCCTTCAACATTACAACTGAGAGAATAATGCTGAAAAGGCAAACATCTTCTTAGTTTAAAAGAGAAAAAAATGGCTACACAAATTTACAATATAGAGATTGCTATGTTGTAGCAGGCTTTCTTTTGGCCACCAACCAGTTCCCAAATCAAGAGACAGAGACTTAATATTAGCTATAAATGCTCAGCCTTATCATATGCTTGTCCCGCTAGCTCTTATAACTTAAATTAACCTGTTTCTCTTCATCGACGTTTTCCTTTGGGGCTCCTTACCTTTCTTTCATTCTGTATGTCCTACTCCATGTCTGGCTGGCTGGTGGCTGCCTGGCCACAGGAGTCTCACCTCCACCCACCTCTCTCTTTGTCTCTCCTCCTCTTCTCCTCTGGAGCCTCAATTCCTCCTCCTATTTCTTTCTTTGCCCACCAGCCACATCTATCCCTCCTCTGCCTAGCTATTAACCGCTCAGCTTTTTATTAGAACAATCAGGTGCCTTAGGCAGGCAAAGCAACACATCTTTACATTGTTAAACAAATGCAACATGAACAATGTAACACATCTTTACGTAGTTAAAGTGATATTCTGGAACATAAGCAAATGTAAGACATCTTTATATAGCTAAAGCAATATTCCACAATACTACATCGAGACTTTGTAACTTGAAAACATCAGCCAAAAGAATAGTTCACCTATAAAAGTAAATTTCCATAAAGTATTCATGGGATGCTTATTTTTCAATGGTTCCATGTCCTACTAAGATCTCTAAGAGAAAAAAAAAACCCTTTGGAAGGGAAAAGTATTGGATTAGGATGACCTCATTATTCTGTGCCATTTTCATTAAGTTTCAGTGAGATAATGGTACTGCCCAAAAAGGCACTCATCTTATTTCTATAGTTATGTTTAACCTTTATAGGAAATGATAATAAGACTTTATGTATATCTATATCCTAAGACAATTCCTAGGGTTTGACAACAGAGCTGGAAATTTATCATGGAATATGATAATATATGAGGCATTGTTGCAGAAGCCACTGTTTATCTACTGCAGTTCTATAGGAGAATATTCCATTATTAAAATGGAACATACAAAGTGTTTAATAAAGCAAGTTTAAGAATTACTTCATATCTGTACATAGAATATATAATAATATTATATATATATTATGTACAGTCATTTTAAAATTATACAATATAACTTTTATACCACAGTCTCTAGCTAAGAAAAAAATCTTACATGAAACAATCAATTTTCCAAGTAGCTTTTTTGCGAACAATACAAAGAAATCTAGAGAGCATCATCTACTTTTAGAATGACTTCAGCTCTTCAGGAAGTAGTCTACAAATTAATGAATCATTGAAAGGGATCCTAAGAGAATCAGATGTTGTCCTAACATCCTTATGTTTTTAAAAATGTATTCACTTTAATGTAATTAGTTTAATTCTCCCTTGAATGTTGGCCTACTCAACTTTTGTTGCTTTGCATGTAATTTTTTTTAACTCAGAAAAATGTCAGCAATCATGAGTGGGATGGAGAGTAAAATCTGAGACTTTGTCTGAGGTTAAAATTCTTAGTAAAATTCATTTCATCTGAAATCTCCCATCAGTTAGTCACCTAGATAAGAAAGAAGGCAGAAATTGTAACTGTTAATTTAATTTTATAGTTCTATATTAAATATTAAAGTTCTATATTAAACATAGACTAATGCATATTCCTAGTATATCTATAAATTCAAACAACTGTACTTGATCTAGTCAGGCTCATCTAAACAGGAGTGCTGGCAGAGAGGTAGTGCACCCATCCCCTGGGACTTCACTGGGTGGCTTACACAACAGAAACCAACTGTCTCAAATTCAGTGGAGCAGAAGTCTGAGATGAAGGGTCAACGGTGTTGGTTCATTCTGAAGCCAGAGGGAGAAAAGCTCCACATCCCTTGTCTAGTTTCTGGTGACCTCGACCATTCCCTGCATTGTAACTTGCATTACATCTTCCCTGTCTCAGCACCTTTCCTCTGTCCATGTTTATCCCTAAACCCAAAAGTTTCCTTTTAATAGGAACAGTAGTCCATATTTGACTATAGACCATCTACCTTTCCACTTAAGGTTACAGACAGGGACACTGGGCACTGCGACTTCCACATCCATCATTTGAAGGATGTGTAAAAGGTAGGAAGACTTTTTGTGTATCTGTACAGTGAGTCAGTTTGGCAATAACTTCTCTGGAAAGTTTTTCTATTGAAATCAATATCCTGCCAAAACTAGGAATGTGAAACTAACGCCTTACAAGAATGAATGCAGCTGTTTATCACTGGCGTAATATCACTCACATGATGGCAACCTCAAGAGAAAGGCCACACTTGTTCTAAAATTTAACTATACAAAAAATAATTCTTCATGGACAAGTGAGCACAGTACTTAGTGAGGTTTACTAAAAGTGATAATCTAGCTTTAAGACTAATATAGACAGATAATTTATAAGAATAAAATTTCAAGATGTCTATAAATTATCTATAAAATGATCTTTAGATTTTCAACCTATTACAACATAATTGACCAAAATGTTTAAATATATCTCATAACAGAGTTTATTTTACTTATACTTCAATTATTTTTTACTACACTGTTAAGAGTATATTGAATTTTATATACCAAATTTATGTGTAAGTCCTATGTCATATTACTGTAATATAACCTTATTTACAAATGTTATCTTTGTAGCTGTAACCAAGCAAACTTGAGGTCATATGGGATTAGGGTGACCTCAAATGCAGTGACTAGCATCCTTATAAGGGAAAGGACGTGAGGCTTGTGTGTCTAGGACTCTCATAAAGGGAATGTGCACATGACAACTGCGGCTATGACTGCTGTGAGGCAACAAGAAGTCAAGAAGCCATGGGATGAACATAATTTCTCCCCAACAGCTTCTAGAAGCCACCAAACCACAACACTTTGATTTCAGACTTTGAGCTTCTTGATCGTCCTTCTTGTAAGGATGCCCTTCTGCTGGGTTAAGACAACAAATTTATGGTAAAATTTCAAAGCCAAAATAGGAAGCCAAAACTCATTTTGTAAGCACAGCCTGTCAATGAAACCACATTTAATCTGCATGCTTATAACATCAGTTAGTTACAAATGGTTCATTTTCAGATAAACCTTCAAACTCAACTTTACATGAGTAAGCTTCCATGGGCACAGAGGAGTGCTGGGCAGGCATGCCTCTGAAAGATACTGAAGCAAGACATGTGGGAAGCTCATAGTGGCTGGAAACATTGCCACTGTGGATCACAAGGATTTTTTCCTGAGAACATTTATTAATAATATTCATAATGATTAAATTAAAATTTATCTATTTAAAATGAACGATTCTATAGAGCATGTACTTTGATTTTAAATGGCATCTTAAGAAACAATTAAATTAAATAACAAATTGGGAGAATTCAGAGCTTGCTGACCATGTTCATTTTGAAGCTTTCTTCTAGAAGGTGGATATTAACTTTAAGAATTTGAAATTGTTTTGGAAAATATTAAAGATACACAATTTGAAATAAATGTTTTCTGTTAATACTTTTCATATCAATGGGACAACTATACTTTTATGTGTTATTAAATAAATTTTAGATTTCTGACTTTTTTGATATAACTTGCTTTTCATGTAACTTTTCCAACTTGTGAGCAAGAGGGAGTAGTGAAGTTTGTAGAGTAATCAAAGTGGCTATGACCAAAAGGCCACCAACAATTCAGTGCACTGTGATCCTAGGAACAGTCTTTGTTGCCTTTTAATTTCAAAGGGTTTGACCCACTTATAAAGTTTCAACTCAGAGTTCTTGCCTGCTAGAAGATATTGGAGTTGTAGAACAGTTACCACTAGAGCACTGTAGAGGGGAGGAAGGAAAGAGAAAAGTCCCACAAGTTTGACTATATAAACAGTCAAAAGTCAAACTTTTTTTTTACAATAAGTCAAAGGTATTTAAGTACAAAAAACAAGACAGAAATAAGAGCAAGAATGACAGTGTGCAACACTAAAATATTAATATTAATGCTAAGAATATATGTACTATGTGTTTATCAATGGACCTGGTTGCTTGCACCTCACAAGGTATGAGAAACTCCACTCCATGAATCACAAGATAAATAATAAATCCAAATGGCCTCAAACTTCTAAAAGATGTAACTGGGCTCCTAGAAAACATTTCCTTCCATTTAGAATTTATTCTGACTTCAAATCTCACATCTAACCATTGATTAAGATGCCACAAGCCAACACTCAAGACTTTGAGCTCAGATTGCCTGACATTCATGTCAAACAGAAAGCTATACAAAGTGTGAACACAGGATATATCTTGGAGATGATCTTTCAGATACAGGGCATCACGTAGGTCTAGAACAGGGAAGACTAGAGAAACACTCTCTGTTCCTCTTAAGAGGTATACAAGCAAGGTGGCTCTGGAATTCATATTTGAACTCAGATGACCGTTGATTGTTCTGAAAAGGAAGTGACCATTCATGCCAGGGATTATGAGGGCCAGGGAAGGCTT
>LZPO01068104.1:0-14469 GCA_001675575.1 Neotoma lepida
GAGAGAATACTCTCAATAACAATTAGATATTTTATATCACATTGTCACTGATTATTGCTGGTCCTTTGAAGTACCTTTATTTGAAGAATATGTGTATTGAAGCTCATGTTTAACTCTGGGTTGTTATTTTTGCCTTCTAACTTCCATGGCTCACTTCAGATATTCCATGACTGTATATAAATGCTGCAAGAGACACTTACATGAACATTTGGAATCTGAAAACATTGATGGTGGAAGGAGATGTTTTGTAGCTAACATCTTCAGTGATTTATTTCTCACTCATTTCACTTGCTTTTCTTTCAACATAAATTGATGAGTCTTGGTGTGCTGTATAGACGCATCCCATATCTGGTCTTTGAGCACTGGTAAGAGAAAGCAAGACTAAGGAACAAGTTCTTTCTCTATACGAATCTTAATGAAAATTCAATAATGGTTTCACTTTCACCAAGAAAAATCATCAGAGCAAGTAATCCCCATAACTTCTTGTTGAGAAAATAGTAAACAGACTCTCCTCTGAGGAGAGCTATANAATTTTAGGAACTTATCTTGAGGTATAAATCAACTGAAGACTCGGTTTTCACTTAACCATAGTGTTTGGCTTTTGCTCTAAGCAGATATTTGTGATTCTTTATTCTGTAGGTACACATTTGTTATTCAAGAATCTGTTACTTGAAAGCTTAATGAATCTTGTCTCTTTGCTCTTATCCACTAGCAAAAACACAAAACAAAATTAAGCACAAAATGAAGTCCCATGTCACCCACTAGATGACAGATAAGTATGCAGTTAAGCCACTCTGGAGCTGTCACCCTTTGGCCTATGGGTGGTTAGAATTTACCCAAATAGTCTGGTCAAGTGGCCACTTTTAGATTTCATAGGGATTTTAATGGTCATTGTATGAGCTTCCTTGATGGTTGAGGAAAGTGGGTTTGAACAGAAAAATGGCTGGTCCAAATTTGTAGAAATATGTAGAAGTAAAATCAAAACTGAACTCTGAATATAAAAGCTAGCAGGAGAGAATTAAAAATTAAAACCAAAGCCTTAGACTAACAAGTAAAACACTTTCCAGTTTGGCTTTAACTGATTTACAGGTCTGGTGAGTATAGTAATAAGAACAAATGAATCAAGCTAAACCAGAGGGGAAGGGAAGATTTGTGTGCAATTAGCCCAGGGTAGTTTATGTAAAGAGTCTTCCTGCCATGACCTGACTGCTCTACTTAATTTGGGATATGCAAGGCTTCCTGTAAAGGGGACTCTTTCATGGTTAGCATGTCATGTTCCTGTTCATTCTAGAGTGAGTGTTTGGAGCCCTTTTCCAAAAGCACTTTTCTCTAATTGTTTAATATACTTTACCAGTTCCTAAATCCTTTCACTATTTGAGCCCTAACATTACTCTGACATTCTCAGAGGAGAAAGCTCAGTCCAAAATGCTGGTTGCTAAGCAGTGCCTATTTTTACTCCACTTGAGCAGAATAGAGACCCACTGGATGAGTTTCTGCCTCTGAGACTAGCTTCAAAGCAATTATTGCAGATTAGGAACTTGTCAGTGTCTGTCTGTGTACTTGATACATATTTGTCTGGAGTGAAGGAATAATACTGAGCCCAGGACTTGCATAAGGCATATATTGATAAAATAAGAAAACCTCACAAATATAGCATATTATTGTTTATTAAGTGCTAACCATATTTAAAGATTTTGCTTAGGCAATTGGAATACATGATTGAATGGGACAGATTTAGCACCTCATGTCACAGAACTTATAGGTTAGATGGAATGGCAGACAAATAATGAAAGCATCAGAATGACCAACCATGACAAATTAACATGTTACTGAGGCAGACCAGCAACAAAGGAGATTACTTATTTTAAATCAGTGCAACATGAAAGGCTTCCTAAGGATTGTATATGAAGAGCAGGAGGGCACCAGCCACAGAAATGAGATCATGAGAAGTGAGGAGAGGCAGGGCCATAACACTTTCCCAGGCCTAGAAAGATACAACTGTAATTTAGGAGACAAGGATACGAGGCCAGTCAGGTCTACACTTGGATTTAGCTACAGTGAGTAAATGAGAATGCACTGATAGGCTTTCTGCATCAAATGATTTGACTCTTGCTATTTCTCAAACAGCCCATCTTTGACCAACCTTTGGTACTTTACACTTCCCATTTCTTCTCAGAATCCACTTTTCTAGCAGCTCCATGATCCATTGCCATACTTTTAAATATTTATGATTTATCCAAACTTACTGCACACCCAGATCCTGTGAACCTTTGCCACAATCTAGCGCAGAGAGCTAGCCTGATCTCCTACCCTCCACATACCCACATGAAGTCTCGGGTGGCGTATCTGGTGCTCTGGCCTAGTTAGGTCATTCCTACCTGTGTTAGTGTCCAACCTTTAGACTTCCTCCAGGACCCTCCCTGTCTACCCTTGACTAACAGGCCATTCCTATGCTACATCCAACCTCCCTGTCCAACCAAATCCTGCACATCATTTGCCAGGGTCTAGCAGGTGAGTCTACCTAATTCATTCTTCCCCCCTACATACCCTCCCCAACCCTTAGACCATGATGCACATTCTGTATGCCATCCCAGATCCCTGTGCCCACCTGCCCTCATTATATCTAAGTCATATTCAATTTTTAGGCCCAACACTGCCCATACATCCTGTGCTCCACCTCAACCTGCTCTATCCACACCAGGCACAGAACTAACAAAAGAAGTCCACATGCCAAGATCTCATCACAAAACTACAGACAATAAGAAAGACCAAGACAGTATCATTTCCCTACCCCCAGCCAATCCACCAGTTCTCTAGAAATATTCACCAGTAAGAATTACCTAAATGAGTCCAAGGAGACACATTTAAATAGACAGTCATAAATGTCATCAAAGAATTCAAGGAGTGTAAAGACAACACAAAGGAACAGCTTAGTAAACTAAAGGAAAATTAACTTGAAGACAATAAACATTTGAGTGATGGCCAAGAATCATAAACACAAGGCTGATGGAAATGACAAAGATAGTCCAGGATTTGAAAACGGAGTTTAATAGTTAGTAACATTGAAGAGGACTTGTGCTGAAATGAAGATGCAATTGAAATACCCAATGTCTTAACTAGGAAATCCAATGAAAAGCTTTATGAGTAGAATGAGTTAAGTGGAATGTAGAATATCAGGACATGATACAAAGACTATGAAAAAAATGAATAGAACCTAGAGGAAATATGTAACATCATGAAAAGACCAAACCATTGAATGACAGGCATAGATGAGGGAGAAGAATCCCAGGTTAATGGCATAGAACAGATCTTCAACAAGCTCATAAAACAAACAAACAAACCAAAACAACAACAACAAAATTCCAAACTAAGGAAACACATATCCATACAAATACAAGAAGTACACAGAGCCCCAAATAAAGAAGGCCAGAAAAGAAACCACCCAGAGAGCAAATCATTGTTAAAACACTAAGTATATAGAAGAAAGAAAAAATATTGGAAGAGGCAAGAGAAAAACTACAAATCATAGATAAAGGAAACCCCATCAGAATAACAGCTGATTTCTCAACAGAAACTTTGAAAGCCAGAAGAACCTGGGGCAATGAATTTCAAATCCAAAAATCTCTGGCAGCCCACTTAGACTAATGTACCCAGCAAAACTGTCTGTCATAGTTGAAAGAGAAAGAAGAAGTTCCCATTATATAAACAGCCTTAAAATTTTATATTCAACACACTAAACATAAAGAAAATACAAAAGATAATATTTGGAGTTGAAGAGAGGAATGAGCATAGACAGCAAACTGTGTAAAGAAAAAGGAAGCTGTAGTTACTGAAACATGAAGTACCACTGAGAACACAAATAACAACAGCAAAATCCAACAATCATTGGTTATAATCAGCACACACCTTTCAATAATGACATTAAACATTAACAGCCTCAATTCTCCAAATGAAAGACACAAGCTGCTGCCTACAAGAAACACATCTCTGTTTTAGTATGAAAGGATGGACAAAAGTTATCTATGCAAATGGGACCAGGAAGCAAGCAGGCATTGCTATCCTAATATCTGACAAAACAGACTTCAAACTATAACTAATGAGAAGAAATAAAGAGGGGCACTGCATTCTAGTCAAGGGGACAGTTAGTCAAGAAGACATTACTATCTTAAACATATACGCACCAAACTCTGGGGTACCTAATTTCATAACAAATGTACTACTAGATTAAGAGACATAAATTAACACCAATTAATTAATAGTAGGTGATTTTAATACCCTCCTTTCTCCAATGGACCGGTCATCTGGGCAAATGTATAAGCAGAGAAACATTAGAATTGAATGACATCATACATCAAAAGAATTTATAGATATTTACATAATAGTACACCCAAACATGAAAGAATATATGTCGTAATCAACAGCACACAAAAGCTTCTCTAAAAGAGACTACATCTTGAAAGACAAAGCAAATCTTTATAAGTTCAGAAAAAAATTGAAATAACTCTGTGTATCCCTATCTGACCATAATGTGATTAAACTTTAAATTGACAGCAAAAAAATCTCTAGTAAGTACACAAACTCACAGAGGTTAAAACATTCATCACTGAATGATGAACTGGTCAAAGAAAAAAATCAGAAAGAAACAAAAGTTTCTTAGAACTAAGTGAAAATGAAAACACAACACAACAAACCCCCCAGAACACATTAAAACCAATGAGGGAAATTTATAGCTTTAAGTGCCCACAGTTAAAAAAATGCAAAAAGGGGCCTGGAGAGATGGCTCAGCAATTAAGATCACTTGTTGCCATACAGAGGACCTGGGTTTGATACTCAGCACTCATATCATTGTTCAGACCATCTATATATCTAATTTCAGGTGACCTGATGCTCTCTTCTGACCTTCATGGGGACCAGAAAAGCACCTGTTTCACATACATACATGCAAGCAAAATATTCACACATAAATAAAATTAATATCTCTAGTAAAAATATTTTAATCAGAAAGAGCACAGATAAAGGATTTAGGGATGCAGCTCAAAATTTGGAAAAACAAGAACAAACAAAAAATGGAGGAAAACGTGAAGCAATTTCACTGACATCCAGAATAAGATAGAACTGTCCTCTGTCTCCACTCCTTTTCAGTAACACTAGTTGGAGCAATAAGACAAAAGAAGTTAATTAAAAAGATACAAACAGGCAAACAAGAAGTCAAATTATCCTTATTTGCAGGTAGTGTGATCTTAAACATAAAAGATGCCAAAGATTCTTCCAGAAAACTTGTAGAAATGATCAGTAACTTTAGACTCAACTTGAAAAAAAAAACAATAGATTGTTTTACACCATCAATGAATATGCATAGAAAGAGATCATGAACATATTCCTATTCATAATACTTTAAAGAAAAGAAAACTATCTTAAGAATAAACATAATCAAGGCAATGAAATACCTCTAAAATAAATGTTCAACTCTCTGAAGAAAGAGATTAAGAAAGATACTAGAAAATGGAAAGATGCCAGGTGGTGGTGGTGCATACCTTTAATCCCAGCACTAGGGAGGCAGAGGCAGGAAGATTTCTGTGAGTTCAATGCCAGCCTGGTCTACAGGGTGAGTTCTAGGAGAGCCAGGACTATTACACAGAAAAACCCTATCTCAAAAAATAAAAATGAAGGAAAGAAAGAAAATGGAAAGACATCCTAAGCTCATTATTGTTAGAATTAATTAATGTAAAAGTGACTATTCTACCAAAAGCCATTTACATATTCAATATAATATCAATCAAAATCCTCACCCTCATTCTCTGAAGACATAGAAAAATTAATCCTAAAATTCATATGGAACCACAAAAAACTTTGGATGGCCAAGATAATCCTGAGCAAAATATCAATGCCGAAGGGATTACCATTCTAGACATCAAAACATATTTCAGAGAAATAGTAATAAGAACAATATGGTGATGGCACAAAAACAAACACATAAACCAATGAAAGAAGATTCAAGATCCAACCAAGAGTATATGTAATTGTTAGATAGCCATCTAGTAATCAACAAAGATGCCAGAACTTATGCTGGTAAAAAGAGATCATCTTCAACATGTGGTGCTGTCAAAACTGGAAGTTCACATGCAAAAGAATGAAATTATTAAGATTATTATCCCCTTGCAGAAAAAGTAACTCCAAAATTGATCAAAGACCTAAATGTGAAACCTCAAGTACTAAAACTAATAGAAGATATGTGGGCAGTGCTCTACAGAATATAGGCATAGAAAAGGACTTCCTGTATAGGACTCCATTTGCCCAGGAATGGAAGCCAACAATTGACAAGTGAGAATTCATCTAAAAAGCAAAACAAAATAAAACAAAACACCGTGTAACGTCAAAGAAACAAATAAATAACAAGGGAAGAGGAAGCACACAAAATAGAAGAGAATTTTTGCCAGCTACATATCTGAGAGAAATTAATATCCAAAATATAAGAAGAACTCAAAGAACAAAGAGTCAAAACATGACCCATTGAAAATCTGGGCTTTGGATCTANACACAGAGTTATCAAAAGTAGAAAGAGAAATGGTTAAGGAATAGTTAAAGAATGTTCATCTTTAGCAATTAGAAAAATGCAAATCAAAATAATTTTGATATTTCGCCTACCCCAGTCAGAATGGCAAAGATCAACAAAACAACCAACAACAAATGTTGGAGAGGATGTGGCAGAAAGGGAACACTCATACACTGCTAGCAGGATGCAAACTGGTCCAGCCACAAAACAAAAATAAAAAACCCTAAATCTACCATGTGACCACTCCTTGGCATATGCCCAAAGGAGTTCATATCCATCTCTACAGATGCTTGCTCAGCAGAGTTCATTGCTGCTTTATTCACAATCAGTAGGAAATGGAAACAACTGGAATGTCCTTTAACTGACAAATGGATAAAGAAAATGTGGTGCACATACACTGTAGAATGCTATTCGACTATAAAGAAAAGTGAAATCACAAAATTTGCAAGTAAGTGGATAGGCCTGGCAAAGATTAAATTGGGTGAGATAACCCAGATCCAGAAACAGAAACATGCATGCTCTCT
Source organism: Neotoma lepida (assembly GCA_001675575.1). Classification (NCBI taxonomy): domain Eukaryota; kingdom Metazoa; phylum Chordata; class Mammalia; order Rodentia; family Cricetidae; genus Neotoma; species Neotoma lepida. The sequence goes on from LZPO01068104.1 coordinate 7,078, forward strand.
CATATCTGCAGTTCCTAACTCCAAATCCTCAATTGTGAGTATATAACATGCAGTAACTACAGGAACCAAGACAGTAAAAGGTGCTCATGGGGGTGTGAGGACTGGCATAAATGTTTTCAACCACTTCATGCAAAGTATTACGGTTATACTAACCTCAAAATTCTTTTTGTTCCTGTTTTATTCTCAACAGAACTTACTCTACCATATACTATATTTTATGGTTTATCTTACATAATTTGCTAAGCTTCATTAATTGGTGAAATTCAATAAATAGACTCCATTACAACAACTTTATATATTCAGAAAAATTAAGGATATAGTATAGAGAGTTTCTGTATTGTTGGTACACAGTTATTCCCCAGTTAGTCTGTGTTGGTTGGTGTTGCAGAGTATTTGTTTGCACTGTGTGAAGATGTATCATTGCGATTGCATTAATAAAGACCTGAATGGCAAATAGCTAGGTAGGAGAGAATAGGTGGGACTTCCAGGGAGAGAGAGGAACTCCAGAAGAATCTAAGAGCACTGGCGATGCCAGCAAGACACTGAGGGAGATGGACATACAGAATGGAGGAAAGGTAAAATGCCACATGGCAGAACATAGATTAATAGAAACAGGTTAATTTAAGTTATAAGAGCTAGTGGAACAAGCCTAAACTAAGGCCAAGCTTTCATTATTAGCAATAAGTCTCTGTGTCATTATTTGGCAGCTGGTGGTCCAAAGAAAGTGGGACAAGAAAGACCTCCTACAGGTTGGTGTTTTTGTTTGCTTATCTTTTGTATCAATTTGACACAATTTGAGACATGTGGGAAGAGTAATTCCCTTACTTCAGTGGAGTAATTGCCTCTATCTTTTCAAGCTCCAGAGTGTAGACAAGTCTGTAGCACGTTTTCTTGGTTGATGATGGGTATGGGAAGGTGCTGTGGGATGTCTTTCTGAACACTGTGAATGTGTGTTGCTCTCATTGGTTGATAAATAAAGCTGTTTTGGCCAATAGCCAGGCAGAATAAGCTTAGGCAGTACAATCAAACTGAAGATGGAGATGAAAAGGGCAGAGTCGGGGCAGAAGCCAGCCAGCTGCTGAGGAAGCAAGACATGTAGAAAATGAGGCAACAAGCCACGAACCACATGACAAAGCATGGGTAAGAAATTTGGGTTAACTTAAATGTAAGAGCTAGCTAGTAATAAGCCTGAGCCATGGGCTAAGCATTTATAATTAATATAAGTGTCGGAGTGGTTATTTGGGAATTGGCGGGCAGGAGAGAATCATCTGTTTACAGGAGGGTCCATCCCACTGTGGGCAGTGTCACCCCTGGGCAGGTTTTATAAGAAAGCAAGCCATGGGTAGCAAGCCAGTCAGCTGCCACCCTTTCTGGTCTCTGCTACAGTTCTGCCTCTAGGTTTCTGTCATGATTGAATTTCTGTTTGGCTTGCCTCAATGATGGACTGTGATGGGGATGTGGAAAACAAACCCTTTCTCTCCAAGTTGCTTTTGGTCAAGATTNTATCACAACATTAGAAAAGCAAGGTAGATCAGAAGTTGGTACCAGAGAGTTGGCTTTTGTTGTGACAGACCTTTCTGTGTTCTTTTAGAAGGATTGTGGAAATATTTGGAACTTTTGGCTGGAAAATCCATTAGTGTTCAAAGTTTAGTGAGCTATTTTCTGTAGGAGGTAAGAATGCTGAGAGCAATGCAGATGATAGAGGCCTGGCTTGTGAAGTTTCAGAGGGCTGATGGAGATATTGTTCTGTATGCTGTGAATATGTGTTGCTCTGATTGATTGATAAATAAAATGCTGATTGGCCAGTAGCTGGGCAGGAAGTATAGGCCGGATAAACAAACAAGGAGAATTCTAGGAAGAGGAAGGCTGAATCAGGAGACGCCAGCCGCCAAGGAAGGAACAACATGTCTGTAGACTGGTAAAGCCACAGAATATGTGGCAAAACATAGATNANTAGAAATGGGCTGAATTTAAGTATAAGAGCTAGTCAGTAATATGCCTGAGCTAATGGCCAAGCAGTTGTAATTAATATAAGCTTTTGAGTTATTAATTTATAAGTGGCTGTGGGACCACTGGATGGGCTGGACCATGTGGGGCCTGGTGGGACCCAGACAAAACATTCACCTACAGAGGGCAGTTTAAGAATCCCTTTCTCCTCTTACTCAGTTGAGAATATGATATTGTATTATGTTGCCATGTGTCCTTTGAGGTCTTCTTGTCTATGATTTCTGAAGTTGTCCTGCTATCGTTCCCTTGACACAATGAAGATGCACTGATCAAAGATGTTGCAGGATGCTCGGCTACTGAAAAATTTCTGGCATTTTTCTCATGATTAGAATAATGTTTTAGGTTATGGAGGCATACACAGAGATAGAGCTATAATTTACATCAGCATATCAAAAGTACATACATGAATTATGGCAGTGACCTTGTCCTTCATCATTTGGCTGACCTGGTATTTGTCAGTTTTCTCTTGTCACATTGTTTTCCTCTCCACTTTTCTTGTGTGTATGTAATGCACGTGTGAATGTTCATGTGTGAGCAGGTGTACATGTATGTGCACGTGGGTGTGGAGGCCAGAGGTCATCCTTAAGTATCAATCATCAGACATCATCTACCTTGTGTTTTAGCCAGGATGTTTTGCTGGCCTGGAGGTTGCTAATAGGCTGGGCTGTCTGTCTAGCGAGCTCCACAAAACTATGTGCTTCCAGCTCCTCACATACTCCACTGTGCCTAGCTTCTATTTTGTAATCTGAGCTCTTGGGTTTGAACTCAGATTCTTTTGCTTGCAAGGCAAGCAATTTATGACTGATTCATCTCTTTTACTCTTTCCTCCCTTCTCCTTTTCAATAACCATACTCATTGGAAGGAAGTCACACAAAACCCACATAAGAAGTTCTAAATTGGGATGGCAAAGATGGCTTCACAGTCAAGAGCACTTGCAGCTCTTGCAGAGGATCCAGGTTAGGTGCCCAGAACACAAATGACAGCTTATAACTCTCTACAACTCCAGTTCTAGGGATCTGATGCCTTCTTCTGTTCTCCATGTGTTTTAGGCACACACGTGGTACATGTGAATACATGCAGGCAAAACGCTCACACATATAAAATAATGATAACATACACAAGGGAGATCCCGCTCATTGAGGGAAGAGTGTCATGAAAATTATTTGAGATATTAGAAATTGTTCTGAATGGAAAATCTGTTTCTTCTCAGCAATCTGTTTTCTCTCCCATTATTTATTTATTAGTTTAAAGATGTAGATACATATTATTCACAAAATTTCAATCCAGCACTACTTTATTAGGTTACACAGATTGTTTCCACTTTGGCCATTGGGAGTTTGAGAAGTTGCTCTTATAACCATTCAACATATCTTCACTAATTATTTTAGCACTTTCTTGTTTCCTGATATTTTGAGGTAATTCTAAGCTCATCTTAGACACCTCTTGACATTCTCCTAGGATCAACTGTTTCCCCAAGGCATAGCAAATAATCTTTGCCAATATAAGTATTTCCTTATCCTCTACCAACTAGAAAAGTCCTGGGCACAGAGAAGTCATGGAACCACTGGTTGTTGAGGGAATAAATTATTGGATAGGTAGAAGAAGTGGATAGAGCAGTTCAGGCTGGAACCCTGGCCCTGTACCTGACTCTTTTTTGTCTCTTAAAGTAGGATCCAGAATTTTGGGATTAAAATCTTTCATGTGTAATATTTTAGGACCTAAATTTTATTCTCAAATATTACTTTTAAGAAAGTATTCATCCTGAAATGGGTATATGAAAACTTACAATTCACTTACAAATTTTAAGCATTATTTCCTTCACTCAGAATTAATAGCTCACTACAAATACTCTCTATCTGCCTATACTCTAATTAATTATTAGATTTTATTTGTTCTTCATTGCCAGTCTTTTTTCTGCCTGTCCCTAGGCTGTGAACAACTTGACTAGAGTCATGTCTTACTACGTGCGGCACCCAGAGCACCAAGGCAGCTGGCAGTGGGGAAGCTCTCAGGAAGTGGTTAAAATAGATAGGCTATACAAAGAGTGACTAGGAGAATAAGGTTGTCTTTGTTTGAGTCAATAATAACTCAAATTACCAAGCAAGAATAAACAAAAGCTAAGTTTTTAAGTGTAGAACAATTGTCTGGAGAAAGTGCACATCAATTTTGAACACAAGGAACTGAGAAAATTCTAAAGAATGAATTCCTTCTTCAACTACTCTAACTGCCTTTTTCTGAGCTCTCTCATTTTTTATTGTTTCCCATAAATTTGAGTAAACAAGAAAATCTCTAGTGTACAGATTCACAAAACTCCTAGAATATCCCTTAGATATGGTTTCATTCCCTTATCTTGAAGACAGAGAAATTGTGGCCTATTGAGTGAAAACTTTTCTGTGGCCACATAGGACCAAAGTCTAGGTATCATGCTTTGTACAGTCACAATAACCATGTTGCTGGTCTACAAGCTCATTAATATGGGCAGACTTGTGTGCAAAGGTCACAGCAAAATGCATGTTTCTTAAAATGATAGATAGTATTCAAGTGATTCAAAAATATTTACTTTATTAAAGGGATTCTTTAAAATCCACAAACACAAGATTATTATCTTCAATTATTAATGAGTTAGTATGTGGCTAGGTATGGTGGCAGTATTTTGCTTGAAGTCTTATCTTCAAATAGCTAACAACTGATGTAATGGTAGCTCTCTTCTTCCTGCTGACTGGTTAAAGAGTGAACATTTACACACGGGCTCTGTACCTCTGTGCCTGAAGTGACATTTACTATCCAGAGCACTTTACAACTCCAATTCTTGAGCCACTTTGATTAAAGATTTATTTCACTATAATTAAATAATATAATTAATCGTTTGTAGTGTTCATCATCCATCTGATTTTGAGCAGTAGTTGCTAAGTGCTTACTGTGCTGTGGGCATTAATAACACATATCACATGTTGGTAGAAAGGAAGAAAAGGATTCCACTGGAGCCTAAATGGGAAACACATGCCAGATTTACATCTAAAGAATATAAGAAAACTCCTTAAACAGATGGACAAAGAGATATTTAAAGTGTTTTGCATGTGTATGTATATGTTTACAGACATAATGAGAATACTGACTGGTGTGTATGAGCGCATATCCATATATATATATATAATATGAAAATAAGCACTCTGAATATACAGTTGTTCTATGTGCATGTCATACATATGCAAGCATATGTATATAATGCTACTGTTTAATTTTGGAAATTTCCCTACATTCTCTGTTTCCTGTGGCTATAGAACTTAAAATGCTTGTATATAGCTTAAGAATTTTATATCCATGGTGTGTGTGTGTGTGTGTGTGTGTGTGTCTGTCTGTGTGTGTGTGTATGTGTGTGTGTATTCTGTAAGGATTGTAGATGTGGTTCAAGATTTGAAAACACAATAAAAAACAGAATCAGTACCAAAAAGGGAACAAATGAGATAAAATCCTGAATGGCAAGAATTTTCAAGGGAAAAGCTTTTCACAAGGACTTTGGATTTTCTTACGCATTCAGCTTTTATTTTTTGACTTGGCACACTATATAAGCATGCCTTATTTGTCAAATTCCAAATTTATAACTCTCCCTTCCTATTCTCTGTTCTCAAATTAATTTTCTCTGTCATACCTCAAAGAAATTTTGGAGAGATGCTATTACACTTCTGTGTTTATTCTGACATACGTAAATAGTGGGGTTATAATAGTCGTTTTCCTCAGCCAATCTCTTCAGAATGTTTGTTCTTTTAGTCATTGTGTAATTTACATGGAAGAGCAGGTCACTGCCGTCTGACCTTTAAAACTCACAGTAATGGGCTACACATTTTTCTCTCAGATGCTGTTTTCCCTCCACTGCCCTTTGTAGGAGGTGCTCATAAGTCAGAAGTCATGAGCTGGAGTACAGACGACTGGGCAAACACGTCTCTGTCTCCCTTAGAAGTTTAACCATACAGATGCCAAGGTTGTCAAGAGTGGTAAGTACATTCAACACAAATAATGTCTTCATCCTTACAGCTTCAAGAGGGATGGAATTGACTGAGAGAAGCCTGTAGTTCTGGCTATCATTAATTCAGAAGGAATCAACAAGGATTTGGGCTGCCAGTGTGGTAACAGAAACAGTTAAAAACCAAGGAATAAGCATGGAGACAACTTGCCCTATGGTGTCAATTGGTGTGATTAAAAAGAAAGGGAAAGAAAAATTACTTTGGGAAACTTGGTGCTTTGTCTACTGTAAGACAAATTTTTAAACGGTCTTATCAATAAACACACGGAACAAGAAACAGGGGTGAAAATTCTGACAGAGATCAGAGGAATTAGGAACAAGCCACCAGCTAGCCTCACCTCACCAACACTGCCGCTGCTTCCAAAGAAAGCGAAGTGAAGCGAAGAGGGCAACTTCCTTTTTAAGCAGGCTTTTTATGCCTGTCCATTTTGTTAACTTATTTCCCCTCTCCACCAAGCTACATCACTTCCTGTCTGTCTGCACAGACTACCAGAACTCTATGGCTGATGCTGGGATTAAAGATGTGTGCCACCACCACCTTCCAGCTTGTTCCCTAGTGTGACCTTGAACTCACAGAAAACCAGATGGATTAAGGGCGTGTGCTAACTTGTATGACTTTTGTTTTTACTACTAGCGGCTGGCTGACCATTTTCTCTGATCCTTAGATAAATTTTATTGGGGGACACAGATAAAATATCACCACAGTCTATGGCTTTCATCTTCCTTCTCTAAGACTTATTTGTATGATCTTAACTCCTATATTATTCCCCAAATTTACCAAGTACAGATCATATATATTACATCCAAACTGCAGTTTCCCCTCCCTCCTCTCCTTCCACTCCCTTCCTCCATCTACCTACCAATACACTCCTCTCTCCCAACCAATACACTCTGCCCTCCCTCCCAATACACTCCTCCTCCATCTCTGTTCAGAAAAGGGCCTTCCATGGAAATCAACAAAGCATGGCACGTCTAGTTACAGTAAGACTAAGCAACTCCCCTTGTATTAAGGCTGGGCAAGGCAACCCAGTATGAGGGCTACATTCTCAAAAGCCAGCCAAGGAGTTACTGACAGTCCCTGCTCCCATTGTTAGGAGTCTCAAAAGAAGGTCAAGCTACACATAGATGTAGAGGGCCTAGATTAGTACCGAGGGCAGATCTTAACTCCTATGATATCCACTAAATGTACCAAGGGCAACATTTGTATTATATATAGAAATATATATATATATATAACAGTTTGCACATATTATATGCAATATTACATATATATTGTACATATTATATATAACAGTTTGTATATATTATATGTAATATACATACATATATTACATGTGTATATTCTATATATTATGTATATAGCA
>LZPO01068105.1:0-14453 GCA_001675575.1 Neotoma lepida
GATAGAAGGATTAGTTTTAGGAGAGCCTAGGCTTAATGTAAAACCCTTTCTCAAAATAATAAAATAAAACGAGAAAGCCAAAAAAAGAAAACAAAATGAAATCACAATTCTTTCTTATTTAAGAANCATNTACAAATAGGCAACTCTGGTGAGCAAACCTTACACTTTTATACCTCCTATTCGCCTTGTACTGTTCACTGAACTGGGAATGATTGCATGCATAAGAATATTTACTGACAATGTTAATCAAAGAATAAAAAGCCATGAATTTGAATGGGAGTTCAGGGGAGGGAAAAGTGTCTTTTTTTTTTTTTGACCATTTACTGAGCAAACTCTAGTGCAGTGGTTCTCAATTTGTGGGTTGAGAGCCTTTGGAGGTCAAACTACCCTTTCACAAGGGTTGTCTAAGACCATTGGAAAGCATAGATATTAACATTATTATTCATAATAGTAGCACAGTTACAATTATAAAGTAGCATTGAAAATAATTTTATGGTTGAGGATCATCCCAACATGAGGAACTATATTAAAGGGTCACCAGAATTTGGAAGGTTGAGAACCATTGCACTAGTGTATTCTGGGCTCTGTAAAAAGTAATTCATACCTGCATCACAGATGCAAGGCCATAATCAACTGTCAGCATCACCTGGAAGCTTGATGAAATGCCTAATACTGTGGCCCCTCCCCACCCTTTCAGCAGAGAGTCTTCAATGTACCCATCTCTGCAGGAGTCTCTGCCCACTCTAGTTTCAGAAGCAAGGCTTTCCTCTTTTTTTTGTGATTTCTCACCACTGCTCTGCAGTTCGGAGGCTAAGGTATTGTGCAGGTCACAGAGCTATTATTATACAGTTCTCTCTAGTCAACTATTCGTCATGTTTCACTACTCAGTTATCCCCTTCATGGGGGAAAGCTTATGCTCTCTAAGTTGTCCAGCTCAAATTCTACCATCTCAACTAAAACTTCTCTTTTGTTTGTTTGTCTTGAGACAGTAAGACTACTAAGTGGTGTACACTGGCTTCAAACTCACAATCCTCCTACCTCAGCTTAGTGCTGGGATTACAGTCAAGAGTCAGCATGCCTAGCTCAACTAAATCATTCTTAATGCAGCCTGTTCCAAATAACCTTTTCACTTATAAATCTCTCATAGTCCTTTGATTCTTTCTGATTTTGTCATGTAATAGTTTCATTTTTATGTGTCACTGCAAGTATCCATGAGGACAGAAACCACTTTCTTTTCACTTGTAGATATCTACTATACCCAGCACAGCATCTACCACATACTATGTGCTTAATGGATGCTTGAGTAAATTAACAGTTGCTTTTGCCCTTTAAATAAAGCCATCCTATAGTTCATTAGGACAAGTAAATCCAGTTTAGTGTATTAACAGATGCTAATTGCTTCAAGGTTATTACTGCCTGGCTCACATTAATATTAATAATGACAATTCCTACCAGGTACAGGATTTTATCCCATCCAAAGCATTTCAACACTTAGGCCATTTAATCCTTATGATAGTCCTGAGGGATGAAGCCTTTATCATCCCCATTTTACAGAAATTAAACGGTCTGAAAATTAGGGAACACTACAGAATGGAAATAGGTTACAACTCCAGGTTCATGCTCTGTTTTGTCTCTCTGAAGCATTACACGTCTTATATAAAGTAAAAGACCATTTGTCAAATGTTCCCTGTGGTAGGTAGTCTCATATGTCATAGTAACAAAGCTACTGAACACACTGAAGTCAGATATGACAAAGGAATAATCTACAGGATTTGGTAAATGGTTGGTGTGGTGCTAGAGAAGAATGGGAGATAGATTTCTATAGGCACCTGAAGTTCAGAGCTTGGGAGCTTAAAGATGTTGTGGTGCTTTTGATGAAACATACCCAGGCCAGAAATCTGCAGAAAACATAATTTGAGAACACAGAAAGGTGGCAGCTCATTGGGTTCTCATCTTTCTGCTTCTGTGATTGTGATACTCATGTTGAGTTGGAGCTTGGAACTGAATAGTATTTTGCTCATAATCCATGTCATGTGAGTGAGAATTAAATCTAGTTGTTGCAATCACTGAACTTTTGGGACTGTGAGTTGCTACAATATCATTTCTATTCTAGACTGACCTGACTCATAGATACTGAGAATGCTTAAAAGTCATATGGCTGAGTAAAGAATATTCAGGTTCTTGGTTTTATACTATTTCATTTTATAGTCCTCCCAATCACTGTGAATGAACACTGTGTTATGTATTCTCATCTGAACAGGCTTAAAAATTGGAAAGAATTNTTATTTACTTGTTGATGGCAAAGAGTGGAAAGATCTAGGATCTGAAGTTAGAAGTCCTGAGATAGAATCTTCACTGCCATCCAGACATATTCCAGGGATGAATGATATGAATCCAATTTATTAGTTATCAATTAGTTGACTTATACTAAGTAATGTATGTGGTAGTGAACAGCCAGCCAATAATCTATTGTGGGTAAAAGTGAATTGTAAATGGAAACTTCACAGAAAAATCACATCTGGTTCTCTATTTAGTCAGTGAAAATAAAAGTAAGTAGTTAAACTAAAAACTCTGTACAGTAAATAATGAAAAGAGGTAAGAGACAATCTACATATTTGGAGAAAATATTTGCAAATTGTATACATGAAAAAGATGGAAAAAGGATCAGAAGAGACATTTCTGAAAAAAATAGACAGATAAATAGCCAACAATATGAGGTAAAACAATTAACATGTTCTATCATCATTGTGTAAATGCACCACATTTTCATTATCCATTCATCCTTTTATGGACACCTAGGCTGTTTTTATTTCCTGTCTACTGTTATAAAGCAGAAATGAACATGGATGAGCTGGTATTTTTATAATAGGCTATAGAGTTCGTGAGGTATGTGCTCAACAGTAATACAGCTGACTCACGTTCTTTGAGAAACTTCCACACTGATTTTTCTATTGGTTGCACCAGTTTGCACTCCCAACAGAAGTAATTAAATGTTTCCTTTTCTCCACATCCATGTCAGCATTTGTCTTTTTCCTTTTTTTATCTTAGTCATTTTAATTGAGGTAAAGTAAAATATCTAAGTAGTTTTAATATGCATTTCCCTGATGGTTGAGGATGTTGAGCATTAAAAAATAATTCTCAGCTACCTGAATTTTCTTTTGTAAGAACTCTTTATTTATTTCTGTGCCTCCATTTTAATAAGGTNGTTTGCTTTCTTGATGTTTAGCCTTTTGGAAATTCTAAATTCTAACCTTCTTTCAGATGTATAGCTGCTAAAGATGAAAAGTGATATGTCAAAGAAATGCAAATTTAAAGGTAACTAGAAACAAAATCCTATTAAGATAGCTTTTATCATTAAGATGGAAAGTAAGTGTTGGCTAGGATTTAGGGAAGAAGGTTTCCTTGAACATTGTGAGTGGCATTGTAAGTCAGTACAGACAATTCAGAAAATAGCCTAGAAGTTCCTTAAAACAAAAGCAAAACAAACCATGATTTTCATTTGATCAAACAATTCTACTTCTGAGTCTATATCCAAAATCGGTATGTTGAAGAAATGCTTGTACGTCATGCTCAAGATACCAAGCAACTTACATGTGTATCAACGGATGAGTGGATTTTAAAACTGTGGTAAATATATACAATGGAATAACCTTTAAGTTTCAAAAGCTGTTGGTCAAGGAAATCTAAGAGACTTCCAAAACAATGCAGACTATTGCTGTTGCCCTTGGTTGCCACCCAGAACTTGAATGTAAGACCTTAGTGCTGACGACATCATACACTTTGGACAAAAGTCTTTGAGGAATCATGACTGAACTGACCTGGTACCTCCTCTTTGAGGACTGTCTCTCATGGTATTGGAAGGTGCTATGTAAACTGCCATGGGAGAGGATCAGTCAATCTACTCATCTGTAAAGTCTATGAACCACACAGTGACTAGATCAGTAAGACAGTCACAATGGTACAATAGTGGCAATACTATCTTGGGGGTAACCAACAGATGTGTTATTGGACTAAAGATAACACAGTAGGAAGGAATAGCTGGAGAAGTCATAGATCTAAGAGAAAACATTTCTGCCATGTTCCTAAACCAATACAATGTCTAAATGTATTCTAAATAACCTTATACCCACAGACAGCTGTAGCTCTCAGCCCTTATCAAAGAAACTTCATTTTACAATGATGGAAAATATCACAGAAAACCATAACTGGTTAAAATGCAGACAAGTGATGGATGCCAAACTCAAACTCACATATTTTTATTGTAACCTTTGCACCTAAGGCTCCAGGGAAATTGTGGAAGAGGGACCAGAAAGGTAATAGTCAGAAGATCAGGATGTATGATGTGAGATAGTGTCTTCTATGTATAACAGGGAATCTGCACCATGAACTCTCAACAGTATGATTGTCTGAACAATACCTGCNTGACAATATCACCATTTGATACACCAACAAAGATGGGGGAACTCTCACAAGACCCTGTCCTTAGATGAAGAGCTACAGATGGTCAGTGCCTGCCGAGGTAGGGAGAATCAGCCTCTCCAGGCATTAGCTCCTACATACATTGTCAAATTCCAGTGATCCTCCCTGGACACAGGTACACACAAGCAAAGACAAATGGATTCACTAAGTTATATATGCATTTGTGTATACATTTATGCACATGCACATATGTATATGTGCATGTATATATGTATAACGATAGTTGAAGGTGAGATCATCAATTTTGGGAGGACATGAAAGGAATTGGAGTGGGAAGAGAAAGAGACAGGATTGATATAGAGGCAGGGCTCTTGTGTGAAGTTCTCAGAAACATAAAATTATTACTTTTAAACTTTTTTCCAAGATTTTTTTTATTTTTGAGAATATAATATAATTACATCATTTCTCTTGTCCCTTTCTTCCCTCCAAACCCTGCCATACACTCCTTCTTGCTTTCTTTCAAATTCATGGTCTCTTTTCTCAATAATTGTTGCTACAATCATATACATATATGTCCCTAAATATAACTCACTCAGTCTGCATAATATTACTTGTCTGGATGTTCTCATGGCTGACCATTTAGATAATAAATTGGTGTGTTCGTCCCTAAAAAAGGAATAAAGCTTCTTTCCAATCCTCACAGTAGTTAATAAAGATGAAAGAGAGTTAAGAAAACTTAAGGACTTAAGAAAACAAATACCTGGGCACATTTAAAGACAAGCTTCTAAGGAACCACAAGAAGGTGGCAAGGATGGCCAACACCGGCACAAACCACAAGCCCACAGACAACTTTCCATCAAAGATCCAGTACAAATGAACTGTCTCTAATCGCATAATTGATCCAGGTCTCTAGGACTAGATAGATTATTACTGATTTTATGTCTTATCATGGGTTTTTCATCCACAGAGAAACAGTTGCCTGTTTTCTTCGCTGTTGAAGAAAATTTATTCTTGGAATATGAGCTCATGTTTCCTTATTTTTTCCATTTTCATTAAATATGCATCAATGTATAAAACATACTGAAAATAAAACCAAAAATTGAACACCACTACTATTGGTTGTTTTGGGTCCTCAAAAACCATTTCTTATGAGTCCTTTTTTCCTNGCCCCTTGCTGAGCGTCTCTCCTTACTGATTCTCCTTTAGTTTCCAGGACTTTGGCTGCCACCAAAGGACATTTTTCCCGCATGTACTTGGGCTTCCTATTGTCATATTTACTTTTCTTCTTTTATTCTGTTCTGGGAAACAGAAAATCACATACTGTTACCAAAACACTCTGGCCAAGTCCTTCCATGTTCAGAAGCATCTCTTGGGTCTTATATCCTCCCAGCCACCATTCTATTTCTATGCTCCTATGATGGCCTGTGGACACTGTCTCAACTTCCTCATCAACCATTCTTTCCCCAAACAGGTTTCCTTCTGGCCCTTCACATCATGAAAATGACTCTTGTCAAGGTCACAATTGACCTTCATGATGCTAAATCCAATAGACATTTGTGTCTTTTCATCTTATTCAATCTCTCATTAGCATTCAACACAGCTGGCTGCTGTGTTTTTCTTGAAGCACTTCCCTTTGTTTGCAGTGTCATTCGCCTTCATAGTCGTGCTTGCTTCCCTGACCTCTGTCCATTCAGCTTCTTCCCCCTTTGCTGACTGTTTTCTGTAAGGTAATGAGGGACTCTTCTACTTCATGTGTATTCTTCTCCAGGCAGGATTTACTACCCCATGTTTTTGATTACATGGTGATACCTATGTGCTTGCATCTTCAGCTCTAAATACAAAATTATATGTGATGTTTATAAAGNGAAATATGAAGATATTCCTTCTTTTGGCTTCAAGTAACATGGAATCCCTCTTAAAATACAAAATCCATGCTCATGTGTTTGAGTTTCAACTCCAAACTCTCACTTAAATGTAAAATAATTTACTCAAAATTTACTTTCCTACACAACAATTTTTGTCAAACCTACTTCTATATGATATTTTGAGTCCAGAAGTTGAGTCTAGTTAGTGACTTCAAGAGGACAGTAGAAGGAAGAATGGAATAGCTTCAGGGTTCATGGCTGATGTTCTTCACTACTCTACTGTACCACTTTTAGTTTCAAGATAATAGACAAAATAATTCTTTGAAACTACAAAATAGATCATGTCTTACTTAAAACTTTTAGTACTATTTAAATTTCAATATAAATGTAGCTTTTTTGCAAAAGCTTCCCCTAACATTCAGTTTAAAGAGGCCCCCTAGGTGACTAATTCTGCCTCATTTCTCAAATTTATTACTTTCTTTGTATCATAGAGACATGAGCTTTCTTTCTGCCTTGTCTTGGCTAATTGCATAGGGTTTTCCATATAGTAATAACAATAATAATGCTGAAAACATAAACACATGAATGANTGCATCAATTTATTTATTTAGCAGTATCTATTATACTATGTCACAACTTTATTTGCATANGGCTAACTCTATAACACTAGTAGTTTAGGACAGTTTACAACTAACTTAGATAATTAGGTTAGTGATTTCATCAGCAATTGGAATACATTACATGACTGCCTCTTTCATGTCTGTGCAAGAGCAGGGTTTTACACAGCAATAACTTGCTTTATGTATATACATAAAGTCCAGAGGAAAGTCCACTTTTGCAATTCTCCTTATAATCATCAGACATAACTTGCTATTATTAAAGAAAAACATGCCGTACTGTAGAGATGAGCACCTTTAGTTTTGTATAAACCTTTGATGTCTTTACCTTTTTTGTGCTCTCCTAAATATTTTGAAAGTATAGCATTAGTTTTTCCAAAACATGTTCTGTACCCAGATAATTTGGGGGCGTGTTAAGTATGGTTTTCACCCTTGAAATAGTCCCAATTTGTAACTTCTTTTTTATGACTATATCTCCACAGAGTCTTGAAGTCCTAGAAATATAGTTACTTGGCATGCCTTTATATGAACTGGANTCTAAATGCCCCAGATGAGGACTTCCATGCATGTGCACTGCAACAACTTAGCTTCAAATGGAGCCTCAAACCACCTTGATCCACTGTTTATTCTAGATACAGGGAAATGGGAGTTATTTCTTTGCTTAAGGGTGGTGTTCTTATTATGTGCTTANTTGGCTACTATCTCTCGGCCTCAGCCCTTGCACACATGACTTTGTTATTAGGGCTTGCAAGAAACATTCACCTCAGCTTCCTACACATTTCATCTTCTGAAGCCTTGTGTGAGATTCTCCTCCCAAGTATTTAGAGTTTAAACCATGTGTCACTGAAGGCCACATCTTTATTGCTGTCTGAGCCACTGTTGTTCAATAGAGGGCACGGTCACAATGCATCTTTGTCTTGCATCAGCTAATAACCCAGGGTACAGCAGGCCTGGCCTGCCGTTAACATTTACCACTGCTACATTCATTTGTACTGTATAAAAACTGAACACTGGCCTGGCTCTCTTCATTGTTTTCAGAGCCTTGACTCTCCTTTCCATTCTCATCATCCAAATTTATTTAAGGATGAAACTATTAGAAACACAATTGGTGAATTAATGTCATAGGGACTGCTGCTGGCAGCTCATCAATTTTTGATATGCCACTCAGACAAATGAAACATAAGCCACCCAGAACAAGGGGACCTTTTGACACTTCAAAGGAAACCCCTATGGGTGGTTTCCTCTTGAAGCTACACTAAACTGGCTCGATCTCCTCAGCTGGAAGCTGCCAATGTCTCATTAACCCCTAAAAAGGCCCGGCATGAGCCTCTCTTTTCAGCTATAATTATGCCGTGCACTCCTGTTATGCTGCACGGAATCGCAACACTGTCACCCGCACATTATAAACATCCATCCTAATTGAAAAGCAGATTAGACTCTTGTGTTAATTAGCCAAAAAGCCCGCCCACTTGCATGCATTATGATTGCCTCTTAAATACTGAGGATGTTGAAATCCCTCAGAAAGACAAGGCAGACTTAATTGCAATAACCTGCACATTAAGTTTAATTTACTTTAAATTTACCGGTTTAGCAGGCTCATTTGATGGTGTTAATGTTCTAGCAAATTAATTATCTGAATTAGTCATGCCTGGTGGAGTTTTGCAGCAGAATACATTGTACAGTGGCCTATTAATAACAGACAAACAGGACAGGGTTAATGAGAAGATTATGCTGGAGTTCTTAAAAAAAAGGGATCTTGCATGAATTCAAATATAATCACCAAAGTGCAAATACAGACTCAGAATATAAACAAACTGAGATTTATTATACTCTGTGGCATGCCATCCAGGAGAAACAGTAAAACATGATGGTGAAGTATCCGACAGCACGAGCCTCTTCCATGAACTCCTNTGGATCTCTCTCCTCTCCACAAACTGTTTCCCATCAGCGTGCATATGTGAAAGCCGTGGTGGGCAACTGATTGCCTTCCACAGGCTGCAGAGATGGAACTGGTATGGCAGCTCAAACTAGCTCTCCCTGGTTAACTCTGTTGCCCTTTAGTAATTTATAACACTTTCAATGCATTCTGGACCTCACTTGTAACCATCCCTTTGATCAGATCATGATACCATTAGCCCATAACTAATCGGAAATAAGGATTATCTATAGCCTGTCTTTTCTGTCCAGGAAAGAGCTTTCCAGTATTGAGTTGGTAATGTGTCAGGGTAAGGTAAGAATGGAAATGCAATGGTCTGGGAAGATTAGATCANTAACTCCTTTAGGTGATTATCTAGGTAGTCCTATCTAGCATCACAAATAAGACATTTTTATTCATTTTTCTATCCCTAGATCCAAATTCAGAACCAGAAGTACAGTAGCAGTTTCAAAACATTTTCTCTAAGTTTTGGAGTATATGAAATATAAAGCAATATTAGCATGAATTTTTGAAGAATTATTGAACCTGGAGACTGTTATATAGTATCAGTTCAGTCTTGACAAACATGGACTCTCTCTGAAGTCTGTGTGGTGGTCCCATTGCTATAAATACTCTCTCTACATTTGGTTCTGAAGAGATGAGCATAAGCACCCTCTGCCATCCACAGCAGCAAGTAATAGCCTCTGGGCATCAAACTAATAATCTTTGACTGGCTTGAACTAAATACGGCCATNAAGTGATTGACCTAAACATGCCAGATTATTGATTGGGCTGGAAATGCCTAAGCCATCATTTTCTTGGAGCAGTCACTGCTTTTGTCTTGATCCCATTCACAGCTGTCACACTGTGGAGAGCCATTGAAAGAGTCCACATTTTCATTCTTCATACATCTATGCTACTCTGCTTCAAATAAAAATGCCACCACTTGAATGGCTGAGTTTTGATTCTCTTTTTTTTTGTTGTTGTTGTTTTGCTTTGTTTTAATTATCTCATTAAAAGCCAAGGGTTTGGGTTGAGAGTGNAGAGAAATATGTAGAATATGTAAACTTGCTTTATGGGCATATTTAATTTGGGGAAAATAATGAGAATAAAAATTGTTTCAATATGTTCTCTGTATTGTGTCAATATATCACACAGCTCATTTCTGGAGTCACATTTACTGTTAGGGTGGTTGGGGTTTTTTGTTGTTGTTTTGTTTTGTTTTGTTGTTGTTCTCTGTTGAATTAACAATTTGCAGCAGTAAATGAAACTGGCACAAAAAGCAGGTGTTATTAAAACTGGGCAGGAAGAGGACAATAACAACATCATTCCTCTTTAAAGGCCAATACGCGTAGGACTGAAACGACTCTGGAACCCATAGGGAACAGAAAATACAGCATAAAGAAAATGGATTTCAGTGACACATAAACAAAAGGCAAATGACTAATATATTTACATGTAACATGTGGTGTATTCATTGCACACCATGGTGACAGAATTGTTTATTTCATTTATAATTTATACAGCAAAACCTTATTAAATGTGTAACTAGTTTGCCAGATGATAATATACATGGGAGATGAGGCTTCCATTATAGAGCATCAGTAACAACAAAGCTTTGCATTTGTGAGTTAATTTTTCCCAGTTCTTCCTTTCCTGCAGTGCATTCACAGAATAGAATCCTGCATCTCTTCAGCAACAGTGACACCATGGTAGGAAGATAGCTACGAGTTCCTGGAACAGAGAATTTACTGGCAAAAGATCCCTACATTGGTGTTTTCCTAGAATATGTCTTAAAAAAATATTACGGATACCCAGGGTGCAGAGGAACCTCAAGGTAATTTCAAAGGTTCTGGGGCGAATTTTCTCTGGCAAAACTGCATTCTGTGACACACCAGCAGCACTGGAATTAGGGACCAGGCCAGAGATGACTTTAAAGACCCAAGAATCTCTAGTAAGTGTTATAAAAAGGATGAACGGATTCACCTTGTCACTCTCCTTCAACTGAGCAATCAGGCTAATGTCTTTATGGCAGTTCCCAGTTCCAGGGACTATGCAAGCCAGGGACATCTGTAGTGGAGGTCCAAGCAGAATGGGGGAATCATCAGCCCCCAGATATTGATTCAGCACATTTTTGTTTGTTTATTTTGCTTCTAATCTGCAATTGTGTAGTAGAAGTATCTCTTCTGTACCTATTTGCATTATACGTGAAAACCTAACTCTGTCATTATTCTTCTGGTTCCTTCCAAAATAAGAAAAGAACACCTCATCTTTAGGACTTTCTTCCTATTTGGTGAGGATGAAATCATTGCAGAATGTTTGCGGTGTGTGCATATGAGCGACGGTGGAGTAGGTGGGGTTTGTGGGGGGGATGAAAGTGAGGTGATGGAGAAATGCTTTTAAACAATAAAATGTATTTTACTTTCAAGCATGGAGCTGTCAGGCTTCATTTCAAATAATGTATCCTGACAGTTCATAGCTACTCTTAAAAACTGGGTGAAGCTTTTGCAGTTGCAAACTAGTGTGATAAAACATGAAAATACTTTATTCAGGTAAAGTGGAAATAGCTGTTCGGTTTGGTTAAGTTACACAGAAACCTTTTTCTCTCTAAATTAATGTACTGTGGCGATGCCTTGCCTGTGACACTCCTGCTGTCCACTTAATAAAAGTCCTTTCCGTAAGAACTGCCTCAAAGCATTAGTCAGTGTTGCAAACCCACAGCTGGAGAACCTCGAACGCTCAAAACAGACATCTGAGGAAATGAATCTTTGTGTTGCCAATCATAAGCGATAAATGTACAGAACACAGGTTTATTCTGTCTCTACTTGTTGGCTGGAAATGAGGAAACAGTTTCTGGTTTTCATTTATTTTATTTTATTTTTATACATTTTTCTTCATATTAGTTCCATGATCACCCATGTGGGAGTTACTGAAGCTGGCCAGTGTTAATCAGACACACAAGAGTAGGATGTAAAACAAAAGCAAAGCCATGTGCATCAATATTGAGCTTCACTTTGTACCAAACCTAATGCTAATAGCCAAAATGTGAATAAGGTACACAACGTATGCTCTCACAAAACCACCATTCATTGTCGTGGCTGTTGATTACTCATGTGAAACATTCATGGGAAGTCAAATCCAGACATAGAATCAGACTAAAGTTGGTAGATGATCTTCTAAGATCATCAGTTAGGTGGGACATGCATTCTTGTCATTGAATAACTAGAGGTCTTAAGTTGGGAGTATTACAAGTAGAGGACCAGAGCATTATGAGTTGAGTTATGCCTGTCTTCTACCCACCCATATATTGAAATCTTAACCCACTGCCTGTAAAGTGACTGAATTTGGAGATAAGATATTTAAAGAGGTCAAAGAAATGGCTCCTGGTCCACAGCCTGGTGTCTTTTTAAGAAAAAATGAGGACAAGGCCATTTGTAGAAGGAAATTCAGGTAAAGGTATGAAGCCAACCCTAAGCCCAGGAGAGAGAGAGAGACCTCAAAAGTATAAATGCTGCTGACAGAAACACTACATCTTCTCTCTTCCTCTTAGTGAGCCAAAGATTATAAGCAAGCAAACAATGCTTGCTGATATTGAAGAGAACACACTAATTTTATTAAATCTAGCATTTCCAAGTTTTAAATCAGAGAGTTAATCTTGTAACATCTTCTAAAATCCAGTACAACAGGGATTTACTAAGTATTCCATCAATTCCTCCTCTGTTAGTGTTGGTGTCCCCCTCTATATTGCTAAGTGGAAATAGAATTCTTTTTGCTAATAAAGTATCAGTATTCATATTAGTCCCTGAAGACATTAGGCTTATTACTCTCAACTCTGGCCAGCACGCCCCATCTAGACCTGTCATCTTGACCATTACTCAAAGTTCATTTTAAGTTTTGTCTTCTTATGTAAACTTCCTCATTCTTTCTCCCTGCTCTTTCCCACTATAGGCCATCATCCATCTCTCTCATTGTGAACTATATTCTGGTACAAAATTGAAAGGAGATCATGAGAGAGTTAGTCCTTTGTCTTAGATTGATTAATTTTATTTCTCTTTGTCTTCCTAGATTGGAAGGCTCTTGAAGGTAGAGGCACATTGAGCTTCCATCTTTGGTACAGAACAGAATGTCTAACACAAGGTGAGTAATTCCCCAATTAAGGGCAGAACAATGACTCATGCCCTGGTTATTGGCTGACCTTAGAGTATTATATTCCCTGGCCACACTATGTTGTTTACCTTTTAAATTCAATTATAGTAATGGAATATAAATACCTTTCAATGGAATGTTGTAGGGAAAAAAGTACCAAGTACTTGAAAATATTAAATCAGAAGGCACTGTTCTCCAGCCTTTGAAGATAATAATAATGTAATAACCTCATATTTATTACATACCCACTATGAGCCTACCTCTTGTTAAATGCTTTCTTTGAATACATTAAATTTCTATACAACCATGATTGCTGTGGGTCTTGTGTTGCCTTCCTTTTCAAACAAAAGCTAAAACACTACTCAAATTTCATCAATAGATGAATGAATGAAAATATGTGGTCTGTGTATACAATGGAAGTATATTTAGCCATAAAGAAAAATAAAATCATGATATACAAGAACATTGGTAGAAATTACTATGTTAAGTAAAGTAATACAGACTAAGAAAGGCAAACACCATGTATTTCTCATATGTAGAATTTTAAATTTGTGTGTTTGTATGTGTGTGTCCATCTCTC
The DNA here is from genome assembly GCA_001675575.1 of Neotoma lepida. Taxonomy (NCBI): domain Eukaryota; kingdom Metazoa; phylum Chordata; class Mammalia; order Rodentia; family Cricetidae; genus Neotoma; species Neotoma lepida. The sequence goes on from LZPO01068105.1 coordinate 13,543, forward strand.
TGACTGTTTGTCTGTCCATGTCTGTATTAGTCATGAAAATTGAAAGGGGATGATGAGAGAGTCAGTAAGTATTCTTAAGAGGTAGAGGAGAAAATAGAAAGCAATGGAATAAAACTATTATGAAAACAGAGATGAGAATAATTTGAGGGAAGGGACTAGTAAAAGGAACAAGGAAACATGAGGGAATGTAGTGGGGGAATGAGGTGAATAAGAACAAAGTACTTTCAGTGAAGCTCATTACTTTGCTAAAAAGTAAAGTAATGATTAAAACTAAAACAAACCAAAGATATATGCTGATTTGTTTCTATCACTGTGATAACTTACCTGTGCAAATCAACTTCAAGGGAAAAGGATTAGTTTGGGCTCATGGTTTATTCCATGGTTTGTTGGACCCATCTTTATGGGCGTGTGTTGATATAAAACCATGACAAAGAGGGCAAGGCAGATAAATACTTCTCACCTCATGACAGCCAAGAGCAAAGATTGAGAGAGAAAGAGGGAGGGAGAGGGCACATTGTTAAGAAACCCTTGAAGCATACCCATAATGACACACTTTCTCCAACTAGGTTCCACCTTCTAAAAGCCCATTTAACCAATCAATGGATTAATCCATTGATGAAGTTAGTACTCTCATTATCCAATCGCCTCTCAAATAGCCACATCGATCCTTTGACATATGAATGTTTTGAAGAGACATTTCATTTTTAAACCACAACATGGCTCATTCTCAAATATTAATGCCATCGATCAGACTGACTGCTATTACTTTAGTCAGTTTCTTTAGAATCCTTTTTCATGAACATACATTTTTTTTTTCAGAATCCTCGTGAGCATCTGAGAGTGCCTTGCCTACTTATTTTCTCTTAAAAATATTTTTCTGTTGGTAGGCATAGTAGACAAAACCTTAATAT
>LZPO01068107.1:0-14422 GCA_001675575.1 Neotoma lepida
ACACACACACACACACACACACACACACATTAGTAATATGATGAAGTATACTAAGGTACTAGGTGAACATAGAAAAAAGAGTAATTATTTTCTTAGAAGATGGTGTCAAAGCTATGAATAAAGATTTAACCATTTTCTGGGCCTTGATGTAGAAGTTTTCCATGTGTAGTCATGGACTGGGATTCCTAGCTGGAGAAGAAACATGGGCAAAGGCAGGGAGGCTAAAGAGAAGTATTGTCATGTGAAGTCATGGATTGTGTAGTCACATCATCTATGTGTATGTTTACATGTGTTAGATAGTGACAGCTCCCACCAGGTCCTCCAGCTGGGCCAGAGCTGTTTGCACATCTCTTCTCATCCTCACATTCCCCGATGTCGCATGGATCCACTGAAACTGGCCAATGTGGGAAAAGTTACACTCAGAACTCAGGGTTTTGTAGGTGGTAGGAATTCTCTTTTTTTCTTTTTTTCTTTCAGGGAGATGAGCATTAAACATTCATCAGTGTGCCTCTTATAAGAAATGGCAGTTTTGACAAGGTTAGTCTCAAAAGTTAAATAAGGTGAGTTCGTGAGTGGCTTAGTAAGATGAGCTAGGGGCTTTGTGTTTAAAATAAACTCCGTGTATGATTTATACTGACATGTGACACTTTGTAGGCAAAATCTCTATAGAAAAATGAAGTACTGTGAAGGGGTAAAACATATTGAAACAGAAACTTGATTGTGAGGGCAAATGGTTATAAATTGTGTTCGGAGAACTACATTGGCAATGCTCAGAGTAAGAATGATCACATTTGGAAAAGACTTGGTGGTCCTGTCAGCAAAAATAAAATGTTCTCTGCTTCATAAGAGTTCTGAGAGTCACTTCTATGATGTGAACATTTGTTGGTAATGTTAACATTTTCCCTTGACAACCCTTCATTTCTCAGGTAATAACAGCTGAACATTGAGTCTATTCAATTATTTTTTTAAAATACTTTCTTTTTATGTTCCTTTTAGTAAACAAATGACCTGTGAAGTTCTTAACATAATAAGGAAATAATACTAAAGGGTAGAAGTAGCAAATTGGTAACTTCCTTTACATAGATGATCAATGACAATTATATGGGACTTGGTTGTTCTTAAAAAGCAATAGTCAATGAGGGCAAGCTAGTTACTGAACTTAACACTTCATGCATTTCAACCACATGATACAAGTGGGAAGGAGAAATTATCAGTAGTTAGCAATGTAGATACTCAGGTCTCATGCCCTCATCTAGGTCTGTTGAATCAGGTAATCTAGGTAGGACCCACAAGCTGAATTCTAATAAGCATACTAAGTAATTCAGATACAAGCTAAAATTTGAAAGCCACTGGCCTATGCTGTACTGTCTTTCCTTGTCAATCATTTTTAAAAGCTCTTACCATTACCATTATTATCATTTGGTGCCAGGGATTAAACTCAGGCTTCACACATGGTAAGGGTGCATTCTACTGCTGAGTGACACTTAGAGCCCTTAAAGTACCTATTACTTCAATGACAATGACCTGTCATACTTAACATATAGCTATATGCTGCATGCAACAAAGAGAGGGATTGGGAAAGCTTCCTCTGTGGTGGGAAAGCAAATTCATCCCAAATTTCTTCCTAGGATTCAACTATTTAAGGGAAGTGTCCAATACAATAAAGGCTTTACTTTTTCCCACAAATCCAGGCTTTCTAAAATCATTTCATTGGCTGGGTTTAATAGTATGGGCTTATAATCCTAGCTACAGAAAATCTAAGCAGGAGGATCATAAGATTAATCGCAGTCTCAGCTACAGAGTGAATTCAAAGCCAACCTGGGCAACTGAGTCTTTCTCAAAATAAAATGTAAAGAGATGTCTCGGAGATTTGAGAGAGCTGGAGCAAGACTTTGTCTTCTGGACATGACAGGACCACTGCACTCAAGAACTCATAGCAGCTTCTGTTGCCTGCAGAAGGCCTGCTTAGATCAAGCCCCTCAGCATTCTAGTATAAAGGGTGGAGTGGCTCAGGAGTCCCCACCTCTAACTGAGGTGCTATTGATAAGTGATGGCTTTTGGCAGAGGGAGAGTCTGTTTTCTTTAGGTGTGGCCACTGATAGTTCAAGAATGTTCCAGTTGATGGCCCCATATACATATGTATATGGGCAGCACAAATTGGACTTGGTGAGTTAAAGTAAAAAAGACAAGAAATTGGGAGGCTGTGGGGAAGTAGAGATGGATCTGAAAGGAGGTAGATGGAGGAATGCAGAGTGACTATGACCACAATACACTATATAAAAGTCTCAAATAATTATAAAACTACTATTTTTTTAAAGAGAGGAGGTAGTGGTCCAGGGTACTACTGCTTTCCACCAAACACTCAAGCACTCTGCCACAGAGGAGCCAACATCCTGGCCACACATGTGTTTTAAGGAGATAGTTAAGTTGCTCAGCTATCTGCACACTTAGGAACTACCTCAGTTGGGACTTCCATTTTTACCTATTTATATATTCTAATTTTCATTGATATTTGAAATCTAAATTTAATCAGCAAATATTCATTGATCCCTTCCTAGATACCAAGCCATAGCAGATATCAGAACTGTTGCTAAGTTAAGGGTTACTTTACTCAGTTTGGACGCGGTACCAATTAAGAAGTATGTGCCTTCTGTTGAATAACTGAGAGGACTTCCTTGGTTATGTCCTGTTGGCATGCCTGTCCCAGGAAAAGCAGAACAAGAGTCCTGAGGAACTGATCACAAGCTTAATAATATCAGCTGGTTCACAAAGGCTCTAACTGGGTATGGTGATATACCCAAAATATCCCTGGCTCTTAGGATGCTGAGACAGGAGGATTGTGAGTTTGACTTATGTGCCAAAACAAAAACAAACAAAGAAAGGAAAACTGAAAAGTGGCCAGCCTAAGTCAAATAATGGAAGCGTAAGCCATTTAATGCAAAACTCCTCAAGGGTAAGTAATTTAACACAAGGCTCCTCTAGCCCCTCAAGAGCAAATTCTTGCCTTCTCCCACTGTAAAACAGAGAGAGAAGCATAAGGAATCTCAAGTCTGGGAGCACTTTGAGAAACCTCTGATTCTAAACCCTGTCTATCCTCTTCATTATAAGATAGCTATATCTCCTGTTTGTCTTTCTCAGAAGACAGAGACACCACCATGGTGGGAGAAGTACAGGCTCTGAATATGAAAAATAAGAATAATTTCAGCAATGCTATTTTACAAACATGTTTCTAAAACAAATATTGTCTACTCTTCCAGAACCTACCTACTCTATGAAATGGGGCCCTGCATGATGTTGTCCATAACAGAAAACCTTTTTGATGTTATCAAGCTGAGTTCAACTTCTGATGGGGAAACAAAATATCACTACCAGTGATATTTATATACTTATATGAGTGGATTGAAAAATATCTAGAATGCATATAAATAAGACTATCCTTCTGTGCCAGAGGTGACTGTCCACTCAAGTCCAGGCTTTGCTTGCACACTACCATTGTGTCTGAGAAGTGTCTTTATAGAGAAATACCACAAAGCCCTGTAGCTGGATGCCTGATCATTGAACTGCTCTAGCCAATGGAATGGAAACTAAAATGTCACAAACCACTACTAGGCCAAGTGTCTTTACCCTTGCCAGCAGCTGGAGACAAGCTTAGGGAGAGGCAGAGGCACCCTTTGGAAGCACCTTCAGTCTGGAACACACATGTTAGACTGTTATGAATGACAAAAGCTATGCTGTCATGTGAGTATTCTACATAGCAACCTAGGTCTTGGCAAGTCTTCCATACCTCTCAAAATAATACATCTTTGAAGAAAGATGAAGAAAGACAGAATGACATTCTGAGAAACAACAGATTGAGCTGTAGAAATTCTTGAAGGAGAGTGGGAGCAGAAGACCTCTCTGAGGTGATGTGCCACTGACAGTTGTGCTAAGTCGGCTGTGGTAAGATCACAAGCTGGGCTTTTCAAGTAGCAGGGACATCAAGCACACACTTCCCGAAGCAGGACAAAATTCAGCACACCAGCAGATAACAGCAACCTCACGTAACTGTGGAAAAGAAGCAAGATGTGAGAACAGAGAAGGGTCATAGGGACCCTGTGGTGAGGAGCTGGAATGTCATGCCACTATGGTGGGAGCCACTGATATTTTAAGATGGATAGAGATAGGGAATGGAATCCCTGGTTTAGAGAGAACACTGTTGTGTGGAAAATGGCTTACCCCACCTGAGGCAGAACTGGAATAGTAAACAGTAAACAGAGTTTACTCTTAGAACAAAATCAAATCTTTTCATGCCTCTACTTTCCTGGGCCCAGAGCTGAGCCCACTGTTCGGGCTCATTCTTTACTAGCTTTGGTCAATTTTTTTGCTTCTCCTTTCTTTTGTTTCTCTCAGAAGTTTACCTGGAATGCATTTCCTTCACAGGTTGGTTCCTCTCCTCCTCCCTCTTCCCTGTCTTTCCCTCCCCTGCTCTACACAACCTTCCCTTGCTTTCTTCTTACCCCCTCCACCGTATCTCTTCCTCCCAGGCCTTTGCACATAATATTTTGCTCCATCTTGGTCTTGTATAGTCCCATTCATCACTCCAGTTTCACCTTAGCTAGCAACTCATATTAAAAGCTTTCATCTCTTTCTTAAGAATGAGTAGTGCATTGTAGTCAATGTATCCAGAAGCTACAGGGCTCTGAGGTTTATATTGTCTTACGGCTTTCTATCTATTGGAGTATAAATTGCACATCAGCAATTCTTTTCCATAGTGTCTACCACATATCCAGACATTTAACAAATATTAGTTGGGTGAATATAGGCAAATATTGAATCCAAAGGACTTTCTTAAGGTTGGCGAGCAAGAGGGAATGCAGTTGAAATGGGATAACGCCAATGATGGGTGGAGCAGATTGCTAAAATGGTCTCATGTTGTATGGTCCCAGCTCACTGGTTGTTGGTAGAAAAGTATATCTAGCATATTTCAAGGTAAAGTCAGACTCACCATTGCGTCAAAGAGGAGTGCTCTTCATAAACTGGAGAGAAGTACATAAATATTAAATGATCTTTTAATCATCTAGAAACATAGCATTACTATTATTATAGACACTTGTGATGGACTCATTTTTCAGTCTGACAGGGGAAAACAGCTTGGGAATTTTCTTAAACGTGCAGACATTCTTGTCTGGCAAATGTTTGGTGATAAAGGTCACTATGAACTTATCGAGGAGCTCTGCGGGAAAGAAACAGCATTTATTTATGTGTATTTATGTGCTTATTCACTGATGGCTTTGCTGAGGAAAGCTATATTGTCAAGTGCTCTAATTAAGAAATAATAATGTAATTGATTTTTTATGGATTATCTTCAATTGAGTCCCTTCCCAACAGCCACTCTCATTGACTATTCGGGATAATTGATGGCTTCTTAGCACAATGCCCCTGGCTGATTGCAGAGCAGTTGACACAACGCATGACAATAGTCAAGAGTGAGCTCCGTGCTCACAGTGGTGACCCCTAGAAAGGCAGAAAGCCGAAATGGGAAGGATGCTGTCAATTCACGGAGTGACACAGGCTGAGTTCCTTGCATTTTTGCAGAATGAGAAGGTTGACCTAAATTAAGGGTTTAGGAAATAAAGACAAAAACTTAACAGAGCCCCTTCATCACACATCCATATTATGTGTGATGAAACACTTGGATTAAGATCGTCACCGCTGACCCCAGAATAGCTCAAGGAGTCCCTTCTTGTGTGCTCCAAGGTACATCTTTAGGTCCCAGACTGTAGAACTCTGTGGGAAGTTGGCAAGGACCACCAATCTCAGCCTCAAGTGTATCCCACCATGGTCAAGTCTGGGCATCACACTTCGCTTAAGTTTGGAACAGTTTCTGTCTCTGATTTGCTTATTTCAGTGTGTGTATGTGTGTGTGTGTGCGCGTGTGTGTGCGCACGTGTGTATGTGTATATGTGTATGCATATGTTTGTATATATGTATGTGTGTGTGTGTGCTTGTTCAAATATATGTGTGAGTTTCACAGAACTTGTGAATTTTCTTGTTTTAGCAGACTTTGTGGAGTTTTCAGTAGCCTGATTTATCCAGGAGGATAATTGACAACAGTGAATACTAAATGGGACACTCATTAATTCATGTGGGAATTAAAGTTACAAATAACAACCAAGATCACAACATGTCTTCATGGTACCAGAATTCAAACTTTTTACCTCATGGTTGATCTATCCTCATGTTCAAATAGAAAGACCCAGCTATATTGCTTATGGAAGGAGGTGATATACAGAGTCATTGAGAAAAAAAACTTGAGCCAAACTCTTTGAAGATGAAGGAATGGAATAAGGGAATCAAGTTGTGTTTCTACAAGAGAATTTATACATAGTCTTTGTCCAGAACAGTAGTTCCCAAGGATGGATTTATATCCACTCCAATCAGGCATCTGAAAATGTCTAGGGAAATTTTTCCTTGCCATAGCTAGAAGTGGGAGATGTTTGGCTACTGGCACACAGTAGATAGATGAAACTGTTAATCAACCTAAAATCCACAAGGAAGCTTCTACAATAAAGAAGTGTGTTCTCCAAGATGCCAGCCGAGCCAAGAATGATGAATGTTAAAATAGAAATGCTCATAGCATGAAAATAGACATTTGTCTTAGTTGGTTTCCTGTTACTATGATGAAATACGCTGACAAAAACAAACTAGAGGAGAAATAGTTCCAGGTTACAGTCCATCATAAGGGGAAGTCAAGGCTGGCTGAATCCATAGGCAAGAGTGGAGAGAGAATGAATGTATGTTTGCTTATGCTCAGCTTGTTTTCTTCACCCTTATATATTCCTAGATCTCAGCCAGTGGAAGGCTTCACCCATGGTGGGAGGCTCTTCTCACCTCAATATGCAATGAAGGTATGCTCCCCTCCAGACATGTCCCAATCTAATCTATATAAGCCTTCACTGAGACTCCCATCTCAGGTGACTCTAGTTTGTGTTGAGTTGACAGTTAAAATGAACCATCACACTATTAAAAAGTAAAACTGTTGGAAAGGTCAGTGTAGAAGGCTAGATGGAGTTTTTAACCTATTTGATTTAACCTATTTGATTTGATTTGATTTGATTTAACCTATTTGATTTCTGCAACTCTGTTCCAAAGTTTCTCAGCCAGCTAATGGTGCCCCAATTAATAACTCTACTGGGAATGAAAACCAATCCCTGTTTAAAAACAATGATATGTACAAGACACATTTCCCTGGATCATCTGGGGCAGAAGTTACTATTATAACAGCTCCAGAAACACCATTTTTCAACTGATGTTTGATCTTGTTCATAAAATCTTCCAGATCTTGTAGTGCAAGTTGATGCTTCTTGCCCATCAGGTACCCAGGAACCAAATATCCTCTCACAGATGTCCATCCTATGAAAATAAGGAAATTTAAGTGTTATTTATTACAGGCTGGTTACATGAAGCTTAGTATCTATCTGTAAGGTCTTTCTTCCTCAAAGGTGCTCATGTTCTCAGCTTCACAGCCTGTAGCAAAAGTGACAGCAAATGAGATGAAGAGAAAGACTTTGAGATAGGGTTATCCCTTATCACATGTGGGAACCAAAGCAATCTCAAGTGCCCTGAAGAGACAGCAGAGGAGAGTAATGAGATAAGAGTGAGGCTTGTCTCACTGCTGACTTGGGTGACAGAGAAAGAGGCTGTAAGCCAAAGAATGCAGGTAGAAGCTGGAAGAGGCAAGGGAAGGGAGCCTTCCCAGAGTCCAAAGAACAGAACACAGTCCTGACAATGCTTTGATTTTAGCTTGCAGAGACCTATGTCAGCCTTCAAATGTAAAGAACTATAAATTAATAAATTAGTTTTGCTAATCCATTGTATGAGGGGGGTTCTCTAGAGGAACAGAACTGAAAGAATATACGTATAATATAAAAAGGAATTTATTAGATCAACTTACAACAATAGGGGCTGGCCGTCCAGCAATAACTGTCAGCATGCTGGAGGGACTAAGGGCCTGGCAGCTCTTAGTCCACGAAGCTGGACACCTCTGTACTTCCAAAGGGTGCTGAGGGCCTGGGGTTCACTGGAGAGCTTCCTGTGTTCAATCCTTACTAGAAGGAACATGAAGATAGAGTCAAAGGTCATTGGAGGGTGGCAGCAGCAGCTACAGTTGAGCAAGTTCAGTAAGAAAGAAGGCAGCCAGGGGACTCTGCCTCTTCCTCAGTCCTCTAGAGCAGTGAGCAGTGGTTCTCAGAAACCTATTAGATATTTATGATTCATAACAGCAACAAAATTACAATTTTGAAGTACCAACGAAGGGATTTTATGGTTGGGGTCACCACAACACAAGGAACTGTATTAGAGGGTCACAGCATTAGAACAGTTGAGAACCACTACTATACAGGAAAGTGTTCATGTTTTCCACTGGTTCTGAAGGATGACCCACTTAAGGCTATGCTGACACTGCAGGTATTAGTGACCAGGAAGGGAACCACCTACATGAATATTTTATTCTTTTATAGTCACAAGAAATGAAATTCATGCATGCATTTGGGTATGGTAGAGTGGATGTTGGATGTAGTGATTGGGACAAAGCAGGGAATGAGGAACTATAAAGAACATATTCAGCCCACCTCACCCAGCTTCCTGATCTAATATTTTAGAGCAGCAGTGTCCAGAAGAATCTTAAAGCAAGTCACACATAAAACTTTAACTTTTAAAATTCATTTCATATGTATGTATGTTTTACTTACATGTATGTCTGTGTACCGTGTGTGTGTGTGTGTCTTTGTGTGTGTGTGTGTGTGTGTGTGTGTGTGTGTGTGTGTGTCCGGTGCTTGAAGAGCCCAGAAGGGGTTAGATCCTCTAGAATGGGAGTTACCAATGGTTGTGAGCCATCATATGGGCACTGAGAATTGAATCTAGGTCTCTATAAGAGTAGCCAGTGCTCTTAACTGCTGAGCCATCTCTCCAGCCCCAAACATGGAATTTTGAATGTTTAGCAGTCAATATAAAACATCAAGAAAGAGGCAAGATTCACTTCAATGATTTACTTACCTTAATGTATCTAAGACATTATGATTTGAACAGTCAATATAAAATGTCTACAGTATGTCGTATAAGATTGCACATCGAATCTTTGAAATCTAGTGAGCATCTGGCACTCAAGGCACACACCTCAGTTTGAACTAGACATGTTCCATCATTTATTAGCCCTGAGTGGCTGCTATGGTAGACAGTATGGCACCAGAGTAGAGCTAAGAAAGACTTGCTTGAGTTGGAAGAGGTTATTTTGAANGAGAAAGTTATAAAGTTTGCAGGTGACAAAGGCACTGCCTGGGGATGGAGACAAGGTCTTCCCAGGGTCATTTGGTCACAGATGCAGAATCTGGCAAGGCTGGTGGAGATAATGCTTTGAGAAGATCACTATAGTTGCCACATGCCCAATGTCCTCCCTCAAATGGACAAAGGCATCATGGTGGTTCAGGGTAGAAATGTGAACTAGAGAACTTGGGTGTATTCCACTTTCACTGTTGGACTTCCATTAGAGAAGAGCCTTCCATCCGCTTCTAGAACATCATCTCTTGAAGGAACTAATCTAAATAGATGGAGATACGTAAGTGGACTAGGGATTTAATCATTTTCTCATTCTAAAAAGTAGCAGATAGCCAGTCAAAGGAATGTTTATTTTTTCACTCTTATCCAGTATGTATATATGTATGTGTATCACAGATCACATTTGAAAGTTACAGGACAACTTTTGGGAGTTATTTCTTTCCTTCCACCATGTATGTTTTGGGGATTGAATTCATCTCCTTGGCACCAAGTGCCTGTACCTGCCAGATCATCTCTCAACTCCCCAGAGGAATGTTTTCAGAATTTTGCAGTATTTTACTTTATAACACAGTACCTGGCACATAGTAGGTGACTTTTCTTGTCTTTAGAATGACAGATCTGATTTTATACAAAGAAGATGAGTGTTAGTACCAGCTGAGCAGCTTTCAGTGTATCTAACTGATGGAATGCGAACATGGCTGTCGACTGACATGGGGAAATACACCAAAACAGCAAGATAAAACCCAATTGAGTCTACTGTAGCTTTTCTATTCATAGCCCCAGTGAGTGATGACAAACGTTTAGGATTTACCACAGCCCAAATCAAAACCCTCGAATGGTATGACCACAAAGGCTGTGAACTCTCAAGACAGTAAGCTAATGGACAAGATATATTTTTAATTACTCTTGGCATTTTGCTTGTACTTAATCCATTACATAGGAGCCAGGACCATGCCTCTTCCTCCTAGTTTCTGACTTCATCTGCTGCTGGAGCTCAGCTTGGCCAGCAGCATTAGGTGTAAGGCCAACCACTAAGGGGGTGAGTGATTGACCTGGGTGACTTACTTATACCACAAAAGAAACCAAATAAGCACAAAGAAGCATGCAAGCAATGTCCTCAGATGTTCTTTGCTAATGTTTTCTGCCTATGAGGGTTCTTAGGCAAGATGCTGTATTGAACCCAGGCTAAGATCAAGCCTTTACCTTCACATTTCTCTTGATAACAGTGAATGAAAAGCCTTGTTGTCCCAAGAGCTGGTCCTAGATGACAGAAGACTTAGAGTCAAATCTTTGCATTGGATACTATTTGAGCTAGTTAACCTTTTAAAGTACCCATTGCACTAATTTATGAAATTGTGATTTAAAAGCCCATCCTATTTTCACCAATTTCATTCTGTGAGCTGACTGACAAGAACTACTACAGAAGAGAAGGATGGTTGCCACAGCATACTTGAAATGTTTAAATGACTCTTATGATTGACATTGAACATAACAGCACCAGGTAGCAACAGTAAAAGGCAACAATGTCTCTTTGCCCATGGTGATTTTATGTTTATTTCTCTTTAAACATTTTAAAATTATATTTATTTATCTATGTGTGTGGTGGGGCACATGTGCATCATGGTGCCCTTGTGGAAGTCAGAGGACAATTTGCAGAAATCAGTTCTTTTCTTCTACCATCTGGATCCTGGGGATCAAACTCAAGTCATCAGGCTTGGTGGCAAGCCTCTACCTGCTGGGTCCTCTTGAAGGCCCCGGATTCTCCTTTTGAACTGACTTACCATCTCCTGACACTACACCGCCAGACACACTTTTCCTGTTAACACTATACACTCTTTTCTTTCCTCTCTGATTGCTTACTTTCACTGCAGAATGACAATTTTCCTATTATTTTTGTTTCATATTCACCCTTTGCCCTTTTCCCAATAGCCCATGTCACTGGTTTTTAACAGAAATGTAATCTCTTATTTAAAACCCTCTTATTTTGTGTAACTTCTCACTAAGTTACAAGTGTATGTCTATTATAGATATCATACACATGGTCTGGAACATTACAAACCATCTTAAGGTAGAGTGGCTTCAAACGAAGCCAGTTTACAACTGTCACTCCCCTGTAGCTTAGGACCAGTGCAGGGCTGTGTGCCCAACAGCTCTGCTGCAGGATGTCAGCAAGATCACTCATTTAGCCATATGTGGTTACCACAGAGATGAGGTGGGTGATTTTAGATAGTTTCCCATATGTTATAGGCATCATAACCACCCCTCACTAGGCTTCTGTCTCCTTGAGTGACTTGGGCTTCCTTACAGTGTGGTGGCAGCATGTGAGACCTTCTGCATTGTGGCTGCCTTCCAGAGTATTCCAAGATCTAAAGGATTTTTTTTTTTTCTTTTGAGGGGCCTACTACCTAGCTCCTAAATAAATCACTCATGGAAAGGCCTATTCTTAATTATGAATGCCTGACCTTAGCTTGGATGGTTTCTTGCCAGCTTTACTTACATTATCCCATCTACCTTTTGCCTCTGGGCTTTTCCTGTTCTCTTACTCTGTAAATCTTACTCTTACTCCATGTTTTGCTGTGTAGCTGGGTTGCTGGTCCTTGGAGTCCTCCTCCTTCTCTGGCTACTTCTTTTCCCTCTCAGATTCCTCCTTCTATATATTCACTCTGCCTGCCAGCCCCACCTACCCTTTCTCCTGCCTTGCCATTGGCTGTTCAGTTCTTTATTAGACCTTCGAGTATTTTAGACAGGCAGAGTAACGCAGCTTCACAGAGTTAAACAAATGCAACATAAACAAAAGTAACATACCTTAAAATAATATTCCCCAGAAGATTATAAACTCCTACTTCATGGTAATCAGAGGGGTCCAGCAGCCACCAATAAGACATATTTAAGATTTCCTGCTTTTCCAAAATTTCCTTCTCAGTTATCAACTTAGTTCGGGGCTGTTTGAGACTACCATCTTCAGGCTTAGGGATGGAAACTGGAATCACTTCTACCACATTCCAGAGGATACATCAAGTCAGGAAGTTCGCCTAGAAGAAAAATTGATGTCTCTTAGTGGGATGAGTGTCTAAGAACCTGTAGTCATGTTTAATTCATGGCAATATCTGTTTCATTTTCTATATGTTTTAAAAAGTACACACATTAGTGAACTGGCCATAGAAATATGTGCACTGTACACTATGGACAATTTGATTCCACTTCTCAAAACATCACCAAGATTCTGAAAAATATTGAGGTGAGAAGCAGAGCTTTTAGAAAGAGAAGTCATTTTCTATTTCTTAAAAATAAGCTCTTTGTCATAAGAGCACAGGATTCTTCTTAAACTTATATTTTTACAACATAATGTTTGTTAATTAAAAACATCTCCCCAAAGGTTCTTTCATTGCTTGGACACATCTTTGCTGCCAATCTGTGCACAAGCTAGTTTCTTCATGTGTGCTTTGACATGGACACCAGAGCTTCTCTCCTATTCTCGGGATGCGTCTAATTCCCACCAGATCTGTGACATAACCTGTAGCCACCACCAGCTTCTGTGTGGAAGTTTACGATCTATGTGATATACGCCTACTGAACCATACGTCTGTGGGCTTATGGTAAAATTAATAAAACTGAAATTAAAACTGACAGCTCCAAAATGATTGCTGCCCTTAGCATATGGAATAACTACCATGAACACTTATGGGGTTTGTTGCAAGATTATAGACAGTTACCCAATGGGGGATAACATCTGAACCACATTGCTAAATCTCACTTGACAGGTTTTGGATTTGGCATAATTTCTCTATAGTCTTTTTGTGTTGGGTGAGCAATGCGTCTGCCATGAGTCAGATGTCATTTTATGTCTAAGCCTCTTGGTCTTTCCCTTACAAGCTCCCCTTCACTTCTTTGTCACACCCTCTTTTTTCCTTCCTATTCCTCTGTCTATATACACTCAATCTTATCTAAATATTTTAGCAGTTAGGTCATAGCTAGGGAATTCTTTGTGAAATATGATTATAAGAAAATCTTTTTGTCTAGCTGCACATCTCAGCACACACATTTGAGAGTCTGAGGACACACATAAGCTTTACCTCTGCCTATCTGTTCCTTTATTATGCTTTTCTTTCCCACACCCAAATGTTTACACTCATTTCTCCCAGGATGGAAGAAATGCAAATTGTAAGAATTTAGTCTTATTTAGACCTACACTATGTTCACTGATTCAATCATAAAACATAAAATCTCTCTTGGCTTCAATTCATGCATTCACAAGCATGCACACATACCCATGCATGCACACTGCTATTATTAACTTGTGCTTTCATAGTTCTATCTATCTCAGTTTTTCTAGTGGGTGAAGGTCTGCCAGACAGAAGTTGACTTTGCAAAGAACAGTGACATCCCTACAAAAGAAAAACTTTTGTGGTTTTGGAAAAAAATAATTAATTGGTTGCTACAACAATAAAACAAGACTTGTGTAGTGTAACTATGCAAAAAACGTCAGGACTCTGTAGTCTAGAAATGAGGTACAACTATTGAAAAGATGAAAATAACCAGAAAATAAAGCTGGAATGAACTTGAGGTGATGTTTCTAGACAGACACTGTGCACCCCAGGCTGACCTTGGACAGTGATCCTCTTGCATCCTCTTCCCAGTCACTGGGGTCATAGGTGTGCACCACCATGTATGTCCTGGGTGCTTTAAACCAGGTTCTCTGTTCTTTGTTCCGGAAGTGCCTCAAAACACAGGAACTTGGTAGACATGCTCTGGGAACGATAAATTAAAGCTAAACACTCATTGACAAATTCAGTGCATTGGAAGAGGCCTACGACTATTATGCAAAGTTATGGGACCCACAGGGTAGAGGAGAAGTAACTCTGGGAAGAAGCTCTTTGTGGGCCAAGGCATGCTTTCTTTGGTTATAAATACTAGCACATTTTATTGTATAAACCACAACCCTTATATGAAAAGAGCACAAACTGAATTCTCACAAAATGAATGCTTCTTCTAATACCTCTCTTTAGGTTAAGAAAATACTGCCATCCCATGAAAAGCTCCCAAAGATAGCTTGGACCTTTTAGTAACCCTTTCCCTGCTTTTATTTGTAGTTTTACTACATAAGTGTAAA
>LZPO01068108.1:0-14413 GCA_001675575.1 Neotoma lepida
CACAATCTGTGTTAGAAACTTACATAGAAAAAAATCTCAGATATTATAGATGGTTTGGCAAGAAAAATACAATGATGTCTATAGCATCCAGTTTTCTGAAGCAAATTTGATAAATATTCATTTGTCTANATATCTTGTATATTCTTCCATTGATATCATTGGGTCGTTGAAACCAGACATTGGGTATTTAATGCTGTAAAATAGTCTAATTCACTTTGGGACTGGATTATTTTTCTGTTAGTTTTTCTAAAATGCTTACTCACTGAGTTATGGAATTTGAATCACCATACCTAATAATTTTCTACCTCTCAGGGGTAGGGAGCATGCAGTCAGCCTGTAACCACCAATCCTCTCATCCTGACAAAATATAGTATTTATTTTAAGTTCTTGCTTGCTGTAAATAGCATTAGACTATAGTCTCCGGTTTTCATCTTCATGTGTTATGAGGGAAGGTGGCCATTTGTTCTTGATATTATGAATATAAGCACAAGTTGATGTTTGATCTGCAGCCTACTCCATCCTCTAAGTATTTTTTTCTCACTGCCAGTCTCATTGTATCCAGGTTTCTATACTGTTAGAGTATGATGACAGGAAGCAGTGGGTTAGTAGTGAATTATAGAGTCGAAGAGTTGTGTGTATTTGTTGTTTTGAAATGCATGATAATATAAAATTAACATTTTATTACTTGCATTGCTGCAGCAAAATGTCTGATAAAAACAAGTTAAAGAAAGAGGGTTTATTTGGGCTCACATTTCATCAGAAGAGTCCATCATATCAGGGAACACATAGCAGCAGGCACATGATTCCCTTGCTTGTACTGTGTCCAAGGTCAGAATGCAGAGAGAGAGATGAATGCTGGTGCTCTGATCTCTTCATTTTTCTTATTCAGTCCAGGGTTCCATTCCATCAAATGGTGCCACCCAATATTAAGATGAGTCTTTGCATCTCAGTTAAGGCATTCTAGAAACTTCTTCACAAATATATCTAGAGGTTCACATCCACTGTGATTTAAAATTCTACCCAGTTGGCCATCAAGATTAACTGTCATAAACCAAGAAACTATGTAGGACCTAGAAATGTGGACTTTCCTGATCTGATCTTATACATTTATTTATGTTTATCAACATTGGTTCTCTATCACTACATTTTTTAATCTGAAATAGTATTTTCATACAATATATTCTGATTGTGGTTTCTATATATATTTCATATATGGTTTCCACATGAATGTCAAATTCTAATCAACTGATTTATCTCTCTCAATAGAACATATATTAACTCATTTGGGTATTTGCTAAAGTAATCCAATTTAGTGGGTTTAAAAAAATAGAGGAAGAGAATAGGTAACAGGGAGCATAGAGGAATTAGGGACAGAGTCGTGTTGAATATAAGAGAAATACATAGTATGACTGCATGGAATTTTCAAAGAATTCATAAAAACATATTAAAATTATGTAAATGGCACTATAAAACAATTTTTGGTAGGGGTTTTGAAAAAATTATGACTATATGACTATATGAGTCTATATGACTCAGCCGTGTTACTTAGGACATACAGCCCTGACCAATTCCTGCTATTGTATAACTTTCATTGCATAGTTTGAGGATGTTTATTTAGCAAGTTATTACTTTCACAGTTTCATTTCTATTTGTGCTGATGAATATGCACTTTATTGCCCAGTGTTCATCTAGGTCTTCCTCTGGTGTTCTCTAACCCACCAGAATTTATTCTATAATAGAGTGTAAAGAATCAAATTTCAATGTTTGTTGAAAGAAAGTTCATTCACCTCAATGTCATTTATGAATGGGTCAAGACTTTTCTCACTGTTCTGTAAGGATGGCACTTTCCCGTGTCAGGGTCTGTTGATCTTCTTGCTCATCCNACATCAATAACTGCACTGTTTTAGATAATGAGGTTCGGTGACTAATTGAAAGCACATACAAACCGCTCAGTGACCACAGAATTCTCAGGAACTGTAATAGGCTTTTCTCTTTGATTTACAGCATACATAAAACTTGTCCTTTTAATCATGAATATTTTAAGATTTTGTAGCTCTCTTATAACTCTGCTCAGCTATGTCCTTCAAGTTTTGTGATGAAACAATTCTGATATTCTTGAGTTCTACAGATATTCCAATTTACAGTAATATTTCCCCCCTTTTGTCACTAAGACATTTATATACAACACTTTTCCTTGGGTATTTGCTAAAATAATTTATTCAAACTTTAGTTGCACTTTATTATGTTTCAGACATATTTTTTGTTAATGGTTTATACCTATATTTTATAGCCATTCTAATAAGACTGTACCTCATGTTTTTTACCTATATACATCATTTTGATTCATGATATATTTTATTCATTTGAACATTATGTGGTTAGACTCCTTTGTTTTTACAGTCAATATTATTTTTCATTCTTGTTTGCCTATTTAAAAGTAGCTGATTTGATTTTTANCCCCTATATAAATTAATACATATGCTTAGTACACACACCTATATTTGTGCATTTTCAAATGTGCACACTGCCTCATTGCTCCCTGTCTCCTCTCCTTCCTTTCTTATCTCTCCTTTTCTTTTTTCCTTGCTCCCTTTCTTCTCTTATTACTCTCATTTTACTTTCATGTTTTTTTAATGGAGAACCTGCTCAATAATTCCAAAGAACACTACCATATGGGAAATCTATTGTTAGAGATTCTATCTAAAATATGATTAGTATCTTTTTATTTAGAATTAATTGTATGTTTCATGAAGTTCTAAGCAAAGTCCAGCATTGTCTTTCATACTCCTGACTCAATCTCAACAATAGAAACATCTTATGTTACTATGTAATACACTATCAAAACATCAAACACCACTACATTTACACTGATAAAAAATTAACCCTGACTCAATATATAAAGCTGATTCAGATTTCACCAGTTTGAAGTACTCAGTTGAATGAGTGTACTTGATTTCANGCAGTTTCATCCAATGTGCNGTTATTATTTATCATGGGTAGTTTCTTTTCAGGTTCTGTCTATTTGGTATCTGTGTGACTCTACCTTGTTGGCATGTTTTGTTTGAGTGGAGAAATTTTCTGCTAGGATTTTGTTAAAGTATATTCTGTGCTTTTGACTGAGGTTTCTTCTCCTTCCTCTGTATTTATTATCCTAGGTTTAGTCTTTTCCTAATGTTCCAAATGTCCTGGATGATTTGAGCCTTTTTTTTCAGATATAAAATTTTCTTTGACTGAGCTATCCATCAACTGAGCTATCTATTTCTTCTACCTTGTCTTCAAGACCTGAAATTCTCTCTTTTGTGTATTTTAAATTGTTGGTGAGGCTTATGTCTTAAATCCTGAGCTTTTCATTTCCAGTTTCATTTCAGTTTGAGTTTTCCTTAGATATTTGATTTCTTTGCTAAGTTATACTTTTATGCCTTGAATTTTTTTCATTATTTCACTGACCTGTTTTTTTTTCCAATGTCTTCATTAAGGAATATAATTGTATCTGCTTTAAAGTCCTTGAACATATTCATAATTGCTATTTTGAAGTCCTTGTTTTGTGTTTCAGTTAAATTGTGTTTCTTAGAGCCTATTACAGTGCAGTTTCTGGCTTTCAGAGGGACTTTTTTCTTAGATGTTCATATTTGTATTTTGGCATTGAGATTGAAGCATTTGGGATTACTATGTTTGAGATGCTATGTGATGTCCTGTCCCATCTTGTTGGATGGATATACCATTTTGTTGTTGTTTCTGTTCCTAATCTGGGTCCTAGGCAAGTGTGAGGCTGAGGTGAAGGATTAGGGGGTACCCTGGGTCTGCAACAAGAGTTTGAGACCCTAGGGGATGAAGGTAGGTTGGGAGGAGGGACTCACATGTGCAGCTAAAAATGAACTATTCTGCCACTACAGGGGCTCCTTATGTGTCCGTGAATTTGTCTTGTGTTTTTTCTAAAGTCATGCATATATATATCTGGATTTTAATATATAGTATTCTATTTCTAATGAAACATAATTTGAAAAATTTTAAGCTACTATCCCATCCACCTCTCTGCAGGGCTAGGTAAACACAGCTACTGCCTGAAATCAGCCCAGAGCTGCTTGTTTGCCATCTGGTACACATTACTACTCAGCAGAATATCACCACATCGGATGCTCCATTTTATGTTTTCACAGAGTGTTGGGTGTTTGTTTATTGAAATCTGTAATAANTTTTATTCTATGTTTATTCCTTACTATTTAGAAATTTAAAAGAAAAGTATAAGAGTCTTTCTAGCACCATAATTTGTTTCCTATGTATAATATTTAGAGCTGAACATAATAAGTCAGTGGTCATGCTTTTCTTTCTAACAAACGATATATGCCACCCCTAAAGTCTCCATTTGTAGGCTTGTGAATCTTGTCAACATTTTCCTGTGTATATATTTAAATTGTCAACATTTTCCTGTGTATATATTTAAATTGTGATGTTCCCACTAAAAATGTTCCAGTATCTATTATCCCCACTGTAGTCAGCACATCAGAGGTCTGACCATCTCACCTGGGTCTGTATAGTCAGTGAGAAAGCCTGCATGCACTTATTAGCTCGTAACTCTAAGCTAACCCCACTCTACGTGGGAAGCAGCATGCAGTTATTTAGTTGCCTGGTTGTACATCACTGACAAAGTATCTTAATTCTTTAAACAGGAATCTCCCTTTTGCAGTTCCAAGNTAGTAATAACGAAAGTGACAGAAAACCTGTACTGAGCCCTTACTGTATATGTGCCTCTCTGCAAAGCATTTAACAAGATGCTCCATTTCATTCTCACAGCAAGCCTGTGGGCTAGTAACATTATTATCCCTGTTTTACCAATGAGAAAATTGAGGCTATCGGAGGTTTATCTATCTGTTGAAGNTTTTTGCAGCAAAGATGGAGTTGAATCTTCAATGAGATGTGAATATCAACAATCTAAGACTCTGCTGTGCTCTGGATAACTGCTTTTTAACCACTTANATTTAACACAAGAAAAATAGCTGAATATATGGTAAATTCGCCACATTCCAGCATATATTTTTATATGAATGATAGTCTTTATATAACCAAGTTCATTCAGAGTTGTTTAAAAGACNATGGAAGTCTGCAGATCAATGTCAAAAGTGTGAAGATTTTGGGGTAAATGAATTATGGGTATAATGCAGCTTTTACATCAAAACAGAAGTATAGATGCTAGTCAGTGAAGCCTGTGTAGCCAAGCAGAGGGCACCAAACACAGGAGGATTACCACAAACCCTTATCACTAACCTGAGCTGTTGATAATTATAAGACCACAGTTCTTTAAGAGTTAGTCCAAGGAATTCATTGATTTACTTGCAGCAGTGAATTAGGGAAAGCAAATCTCATATTACACCAAGTAAAGGTGGGAAGAAGGAANGCATAATGAACAACTGGATGAGGCCTGATGGATTCTTTAAAGAAATCAGAGATGATGTCAGGTTATTATGGGATGTCTGCTTAGATTCCACTTTTAAAGGTGAGAACAGTAGACCAGTTTCCTAGAAGCACTCATTATTATTCCTGGTCACATAGGAAGAATGTAGTACCTGACAATGATGGACAGTGTTGCAAGAGCTTCACAGCATGGAAATTAATTTGAAGTTCTCTTCTGGAGAACTGCTATNTGCTGTTAACTACATAGATACTTGATTGTGCTAAGCACATATGTCCAACTCCATAAGAGACACAGAGCAGGGGAGAAGCTTCAGATTTCACAGGCAAAGCTGTAGAAAATGGCCATGTCAGCCAGTGCCAGTTACTGTAACAAATGGCCATGGAGTGAGTGGCTCAAATAACAAACATTCATTTCTCACAGTTCTGGAACTGAGTGATCCAAAATCAAGGTTGAGACAACCACAAGTTCTACACAGGCCTGTTTTCAGGTTGGCAAATGATACACTTCTCAATATGTCCCCAGATATAGAAAGTAAGGGATAGAGAGTGGGCCTTCTGGTCTTTTAAACAGGGATACATTTTATTCCCAAGGGCTTCATCATCACAATTTGATGACAACCCAGTATCCTCAGCGTGGCAAGAATGGCTTCAGCTTCTGTATCACTTCATGCCTAGGGGAAACATCATAGTCACCATCATGACCATCATTAACACCAACAAAAAAAAAATGAAGGGACTTGGATTATAAATCCCCCTTAAGGAGAAACCCTTCAAAGACTTAAAGATATCCACCAGATAGCACTTCTTAAAGATTCCATGCATGAGTTTACAGGTAACTATCCAGATCAAATCTATAATCAGGATTCACTGTTAGATCATAATTAAACTTGAATCACCTTCATAAAGACTTTATATACAGAGGTATATAGATGCTTCAGGGTAAAGCCTCCATTTAATATTTGGAGAGTGAAGATAACAAATTTTATCATAATATCAGCTTCTCCTTGACGTTCAGANTGATGGTTGCTTCAGCATCATTTTAATTCACAGCTAGCATGCTAACATATTAAAGAAAAATAATCAACTAAATTCNTCTCTATGTCTCAACATTTATCAGGAATAATATTATTTGCAAGGAATTCTATAAAAAATACTAAAGGCTGTTGTTCCCTGAACATGGCACATTCACATCATTGATTACTTCATACGTGTCCTAAGCAATCACCANAGTAAAAATATAAGATAAATAACAGCATCCATACATTAAAGATGGTTAAATTGAGGCCCAGAAAGACCAGATATTTTAGTCAAGTTTCAATAATGAGTAATGAACAGAACTAAAGGAAACCCATTAAAAAAAATAAAGTTCAGGTTGTTTTCCAAATATACCTCTTATAAGATTTGTTGGAACTGCTGAGAGTCATAAGGTAAGCGGTGGTATTCTCATTTTCCTTTTTATATTCTCTCTGCTCAGGAGAATTGTGGGNATTTTCCTTTGTTACCTTTATTTAAGTGGACAAGTAAACAAGATTTTAATAGATCAGAAGCCACAGAAACTGTTTCTTTGCTAGACTTGTATATCAAACAATAGTGAAAAAATTAACAAAGGAGAGAGACAGATTAAGAAAGTATAAAGTGCCCTGACATAACAGTGATTGCCTGTTGCATTAGCATGATATAAATTAAGACATAAACCCTGGTTTAGGTTTATCAAACTTTCAGCTCTATTTGTCAACTACTGGAGTGGGAGTTCTAGGAAATAACAAGTCTACTTGTCCTACAGTTTCTCCATTGTCACACTACTTTAATTGCAGTTCAATTTCACCCTAATATCTATTGTGCTGACCTGGAAGATGACAAATTTATCTAGCAAACCACATTGAGTACCAGCTTCAAGGTGATGTTGTTTTCCTTTTTAATATTTGACTTTATAGAATGATTGTAGACATGTTGGTGAGACTTTGTAATTATAGCTTCTCATGTCTCTAGGAAACATAATCTGATGACAAACACTCTGATCCTATGGATCTTACAACGTTTCCACCCCTCCTCTGCAATTTTACCTGAGCCATAGGTGTAGAAGTGTTTTAAAGATGTGTCTGTATGGACTGGCCTGCACAACTGTGCCTTTCNATTGGTTATGGTCTTTATGTTTGTCTCTGTCTGTTGCAAATTTTCCTTGATGAGGAGTGAAGACTACACTTCTGTCTGAGTATAAAGACAAATGTTTGTAGATTGTTCGTAGGGATTATGCTGGTTTAGTAAATAGGATGTTGTAGGTTCTCTTCCAATAGCCATGACTTTACTAGCATTGAATAGTTAGCTGCTTTTCCAACACCAGAATGGTGTCCCTCTTGTATAGCAAGTATTAAGTCCAAATAGAGAGCTTTTGGTTACCACCAAGGTATGTGTGCTACTACTGCACTTCTAGGGTTATCATGCCAAGCTGGTGGTTGATGTGGTTTATAGGCACTATAGCTGGGTAAGACTGTTGATTGCCTTCCTCATTTAGAAGTTTACATGGCACCTTCTGTTGCCATGAAAACTAGTTTACAGGGAGAGTCACCAACATGACTTCCCAAATGTGAGCTGAACAAGGATAACATCTATAAACCTGCTAGGGAAAAGTCCACAAGACTCAACACTGCATTAAGAATTATAGTCAACTGAGTAAACCTGGGAGCAGGAGAGATAGCTGGTCCTCCGCAGGGAAGAGTACACCAATTGTTTATCTAGTACCTAAAGTTCAACCTAGGAAAACATGCATGAAAGTAACATTATATGCATTCAACTTGCTATATTAAGACTAATATATATATATGTATATATATATATATGTCTACACAAATACAAATATGTATATAATGACACTTAGTGAAAACAAAGGCCATGGGTTTGAAGGAGAGCAGAGATGGGTATATGGGAAGGTTTGAAGGGAGCACAGAGAAGGGAGAAATGTTATAATTAAATTATAATCTCAAAAATAAGAAAAAAGAGCTGTGGGTGCGAATAGTACATAATGATAGAGTAGATGTTCAGTGCAATCCCCAAAAATAAATGTCCGGAAAGAACACAAAGTCTGGGAAGTGAGGAAATGNCATCCTGGCAGCAACTGAGAGGAAAGAAAGGAATGTGGAGGAGCAAGCAAGGGGGGAGGCAGTAAGTGAGGGTGGGTAACACAGAAAATCACTTGACAATCTTTCTTTGATTTCCCTAACAGCAGAGCTGTAACATGTTGAATTGGACCATGATTTAGAGCGTTGTGGATCTGTGTTTTCATAGAGTTAAAGCAGAAAATGAGGAGAAAAGCGTGAGACAGGTAGGTAGTCTGAATCAACCAAGATAAGCAAGCGGCCTGTACTCATTCCTTATCTACTTGACACTCATCTATGGGGAAATCTTTTGCAGGGCGTTGTGCAGAGCAAGGGCTAAGCTGTGATGTGAATTGATGCCTCCCACCTTTCACATTAATTTTTTATTTGGAATATGTCCAAAACCCTTTATTTGTCTTTTCCTCAGAGATCTGCATAATTGCTTCAGTTTTCTTCTTTCCTTTAGCTAGGGAGCTTGGTCTGTTAAAGCAATTTTTTTTTTTTCATTTTAGATAATACTCACTTGACTCAGGTTCTCCAACTGAAGCAATAGGGTCAACACTCGTGGTCAGACCTGACAGTTTAGATTGTCCAAGTTCCTAAATGACTTCAAGTTTGAAAGAAAGAAAGAAAGAAATGGCAGAGACCTTATTCCACTTAGAACACTTTAAAGTGTAAATGATTAACCACATGTCAAAGTTAGTTGCAGCTGGGTCTCTCTTTCCACCTTTTTCCCCCCCGAGTATTCTTGTGCACAGCTGAATCTTTGAGTGGGGAGATACTTTATAGATGATCTTTTTCTTTTCCTCCACAGATGACCATTTCTACAGCCTTCCCATTCCAATTTTATAAATGAAGACAAAAATGATGATTTAACTTAATCACTGTTGCATATAAACTACTATTGAAGAGTAGAATGTATTTCACACCAAGATTAAAAAATGATAAACTTACTGGAGGCTATATAAAGAAGTTAATTGTTGGAAACAGGCTTGTGAAAAGTTGTAGGTATTCTTACACGCAAGTTTGTCATCAGATTCAACACATAGCAATGGATATTTTAATTATGTAAAACTCCCAAAATATCCATATGAATTCTTAGCAAAATGAGAAGCATAACTTACACAGAGAACATTCAAATGCTGATTCAACGCTTGCATCATCTTTCTTCCTGTGGCCACAGGAAAGATGATTAGAACAGTGCTGGTAATTTAGAAGGTAAACCATAGACCCCTGTAGTTCCTTTGCTTCCCCACGGTCCATTGGCCACCAGGCTTGAGGGCGAAGGGGCAGAAGCAGCAGGCAGGGACTTGTCCAGCCTGTGAGCATGGTGGAAATAGCCTTCAGGGAGACAGCTTCAGTGAGGCAGCTTAACTTTATTCCAGAGCACTCGGGACATTTAGAATTGGGGGTGGTAGCTAGGGAATCAACTAATTTGCATTAAGTGGCACACTCCTATCACATAGCTGGATTATGAGCAGCACAGCCCTATCAAAATAGCTAGCACATGTCACCCAATTACCATATGAGCAGCGTGGGAAGAGCACATGCAAGGAATTGTGTCAAGAGTCAAACTAGAGATAAGTCAGGCATCCAGGCCTAGAGACATTCTCCAAATAAGGTCAGGTAGAGAGCAGGAAGCCCTCCACTGCAGGGCNNGGGTGGCACTTCTATGTTGCCAAGTTCGGAAAGAGCCGCCAGGCCATGGTAGGCTGCAACCTCTGACCATCAGGGCATCCCAACACTCTTCTGCAGTATCACATGCAAAACAGTAGCAAACAGCCAGTTGGAGCCACCAGTGGTCTAAGGCTGAATATATTGCTTTTGTTTATAGTGATGAGAAGATCAAACATTAGAGTTTCACAGACTGTAGGAACTAAAAGACTAAATGGGAGGTATTTTAGTCTTTAAAATATGAGACTAAATATGATTTGATCACAGTAAACCTATGCCTTGTTTTTAACCTCAACATATTGTAATTTTGGTCATTTATAAATTAAAAATGTGCTCATACCCAATTACATGGTGCTAATAGAGAATAAAGTGAAAAGATCATTGAAAAGTATATTTCGGGACTCAAGATATAGCTCTTAAGTTGTGTGGCTCTGTAAGGCAATGATACAGAATTGGAAACCACACATCTGCTTACATTGATCTAAAATGCAAAGGTATCAGTTTGGGTGAGCTATCTCTCTGTGTGTCTGCAGGTAGGGATTCAAGAGTCCTTTTCCAGTCTTGATCTTTCTGCTTTATGTGAATCATAAGGAGATTATTTATTTCAACTGTGTATGTGCATATGAACTTGGTAACCTAGAAGAGCTTTGTAGAGTTTTTAGACACAGCAAACATATAAATGAAATATATTTTTGGGCGGTATAGAGACTGTGAATCTCTATAAAGGTGCTGTCTCATTCAAAAAACAAAAGTTCTATGACAATTCAATGAGAAGTTATTTTAGAAAGGTGCAGTTTTGAACTAATTATCAGTCAGCAAATGGATTACCCTAGAGTTTAGAAGACTTGTTTGTGGTCATGGAGACAACTGAAAGGTCACAATCCAATCATTTTGACTCAAAGTTTGAGGATCTGTATAAATACATCACAAGACACACTATCTTTCAATTTCCTTTGCCACTTTATTTCATGTCATCATTGAAATTTTTAGCATGAATTCAAAATATAATTATGAAAAGATGATAGCTTGTTGCCCTTCATTTGATAATGATTTTTGGACAAAGACATTCATAAAAAAATAACACATTCATCTTCAAGCATGGTATTTATAGACATATGAACATCTCCTTTTTATTTTCTTTTTAAATGCTACTCCAACCTTTCTAGATAATCAAACTGAAAGCTTTCTCTCCTCCACCAGGAGCCAGCAGGTGTGCCACCTGAACCTGTCTTCGGTGACAGAAGGGGAGATTTCTGTAGCTATAGAGCAGGACATGGGTTTTCTGTAACTCGAAATAAGCCTCATCAGAAGANAAAATTGCCTGAGTGACTAGGATAGCTCTGGGGGCAGGTGGATGTGAGTCTGCATTACTTGGTGACAGGCTATGCTGACAACAGTGATGCAAGATGTCATTTAAGGTAATGGAAATCTCTAGAAACATGGTTAAAATGCTTGCTACAGCCTATAACAGTCATGCNAAGCTGCAAGAAAGCTTTTTATGATATTGTTATTGTCACAAGGGAATTGGATCTGGAGCTCACTGCTGCCTCCCACCAAGGTGGCTTCTGTGATTGCAGGTTGCCTGGGACGCCATTAACTGTAGAATAACTGCTCATGCTCTGACAGATGTTGACCATTACAAGGCTAAGAAAACCCTGATAGNCACTTGTGGCTTCTGTATGTAAATCACATAGTTATCAGAGCACCCAGATCATCATGTTAAATCACACAGATCACCTAGTTCCCCCATCTCCAGAAAACTGAGAGGCTGAGACTCAAAGAATTATCCTAACCCTGTGCACAAACATAACCTTTAAAAGTAGTGTTCTTACCACCACATGACCAGGTCATAAATTACCTGAAATAAGAAATCCCCATAGGTGTAAGGACAGTCAGAGTTCCTGCTGTCACTGTGGCCCTGACATTTATAAAGTGTGCACAATGAAGAACCTCTTGAAGCCCTGGGCTTATAATCTGGAAGAATGGCTGCTAGGTTATTTGTGCTAATGGAAAACTGTTCATGGCCTATATTTATTCACTTGTGAGAACACTGATCAGAGCAGGTTTTGTTCTTGTAATGACTATTGTAAGTGAGCTAGAACTTTTAATTAAATATATTAAAAATCTGTAAACTCATTTATTGGATATCTATAAAGTTCCAGAAATATGCATTTTACTTATTTTTACACTGCCACTATGCTTCATATTTATATATTCTTGATTCCCTCTATGATATTGGTTAGAAAGCCAGTTTTATACTCCCTGGGTCAGTAATACTATCCATGGTGCTGAAAATATCCAGGGACAGCTAAGAGCCTCATGGAAGAAAGGCAGCAGAGTCCTTTCCAAGTTAGGTTAATGATGGTTATTTTCTACTTAAGCTAGCCATGCAAGAATGTGATCATAAAAGGAAATGTTGCCTAAAATAAATTGTTTTCTTTATATACTTGAGTTTGTTTCCTAGTGTTCTTTCATTCCTTGTAAGAGTTTAAAAATCATTAAAAAATAATAAATGGTCCCAAAGACAAACATTACAAATAAATAATTTATTTTGAAAAGACATAACATATACCATCTAANTAAATAAAGAAAGCAGTGTCAATTAAGCAAGAGATAAGATCTATACCTAATTTCTACGCCCAATTATATTGCTATAACAATTTGGCTGAAACTGTTAATTATAAATAATAGGAATGCACTTTTTTGTAGTTCTAGAGACTGAAAGTGCAAGAATAAGATACCAGTAGATTTGCTGCCTGGAAAAGCCTGTTGCTTACTTATAAAGCATTGGCAAGTTGCTGTACTCTTAAAAAAGAAAAGGGACAGAAAAGAAAATAGAAATCACCATTCATCACTGTATAAAGCCTCTCTTGTAAGGCATTAGTTACCTTGTGGAGTTTCTTGCACCCTCCTACTGTGCTTTGGGATTTTTAGTAAGTCAGTTTTGGAGGATATGCAGACACTCAAGTCCATTGAACTATCAACGTGTTGCATCAGAGAAAGTATAAAAAAATACAGTCCCTCTTCCCGACATATTGTAAGCTGGTTTATTATTTGGGGTTACAATTTTGCAATTGGTAGCAAAGACCCAAACTATTGAACAAATCAATCAAACTAATCACTTCTCCAGAGAGGAGTAATCCTTTCCCATGCCCCATGGAAGTTCAAATAATAGCGCAGTCTGACAGTCGCTAGAGTCAACAAATTCATCACCCTGAAGTTGTGATTATGCAATCACACTTTGATAGAAATTACCTTTATTAGATATATATGTTGACAGAAATAAACCTAACAAAACATCGTGGCTCTAAAACCCAAAGGTAATGTGTTCTGTGTTTGTCAGCTACAAAATCCGAAAGTTAAATTGGATTACAGAATTTTAACTCAGAAAAATACAAAACTGCCTTAAAGGAGTACAATAAAATGAATTTGAAAAAGTTAAATTCTTATGATAAAGGTGCTTTTGTGTAATAATTTCACAATGACACTGATGTTGGCCTCATACCTGAGTTTGGACTTGCGTCTTGGACCAGGGTTGCTGCCCTTCCCCTTACTCAGTATCAACAAAAGTCTATAGTTAAGTTACAAGTTTTTTTGAACATACTGTTCCTAAACCATCTCCAGTCTCATTTGCACAGTGGGTTTTATCTGTGTACCNAGCTTAGCAGATTTGGTTAGACTTCCCACAGAGACTGAGGGTTCTGTTTTATAGGAGAGAAAGTCTGCGTAGGAAGGATGGCGCTGCTCCTTTCATGAAGCAGGCCTTCATCTCTGCATGCCTGACTCTCTAAGCAGCTCTGACAAGGTGGCTGCTTTGCCATCAATCTTGCTCATTAGTATGCTGGAAAATAACTAAAAGGGATCTACTAGGAACTGTAAACTTCTTCTGCCTTTATTTTATAATCTACTAAACAAACTCAACAATGTTTAAATATTTACCAATATTGTGCTTTCTCTTTATATATATAAACAGTGGTCGTTTCCTCCTCCCACACTCCTCACAGATGAGACAATTCATGAATCCTTCTCCATGGCGATGCCATGACCATCACTGACAGCATGCTTGGTTACTCTATGATTGACTCAAGAGAGTTCAAGATTTTGTGGTTTACCCTGCTTTTTTTTTTCTTTCCCTATTTNTTACAGTTACCACATTTCTTAATGAAACTGCACACTGATGACCATGTGGAGAAGTCTACAGTTCTGGGTACAGAGCAAACCCAGAGAGCTGTACCTGG